>APFE030454262.1:57181-141220 GCA_000404065.3 Pinus taeda | reverse complement strand
CAGAACTTGACGAGGAAGGAAAAATTATATTGGAACCGGAAGCAGTCATAGAAACAAGAACTCGACAACTACGAAATCGATCAATTTCGGAGTACCTTATCAAGTGGAAGAACTTATCCACTGAAGATTCCACATGGGAGGATGAGAATTTTATATAGAAGCATCCAGAACTTCTCAAAGTTGAGGACAACACTTTTTTTGAAGGAGAGGGGCATGTTGGGTACCTATAATACTAGTGATTATCCCATTATTATTGTAGTTGTACCCCTTATTAATATTGTTGTGCCCCTATTATCCCCATATTGTTATTACTGTGCCCCATAGAATCCCTCTATTGTTATTTTTGTGGAATTATATTATTATTGTTAGGTCAGCTAGTATATTTGGACTCCTTAGAGACTCCTATATATAGAAAGGAGGTTTTTTCATTTGAATCATCCAAGAATTGTTCGTTTATGTAATGTAAAGGAGGTTTCCCCCTCGAAGAGGCTGAATTATAAGGCGTTGACCTATCTTTTCTATCTTTTCTTGAGCTGGTTTCATTACATTCCATTTTGCAGAAAGCAAACCACACAGAAAAGTGTAGAAATGAGAGCTCCCATGGCATAAATATAATCACGGCCAAGGAGAAGACTGAAACCTAAAGCACCTTGGACAACCATCACGTCTATATAGACGGTTTTGCCTTCCAAAGTAACAGGAAACTTCAGAAGGATCCCTAAAGGTTGACTAGTTCCTCTGTCAAATGCCAACAGATTCTGTGTCACCGGCACAAACTGTGGGGAGCCCAAAGCTTGCCAAGTAGTGAAAGGCATGAGGCTAATCGATGCACCCTCATCCAAGACAGTGCCAGGTACTGCCTTATCATAGGCATGTACTATAATCTGAAAAGGCACATAGGATGGAAGGTAGAAAGCAGTCAAGTGACTCCAGTTGAAGGAAATGACTAAACTACTTGGTGGGGGTATCATATTATTGCCCCCATGCTCAACAGGAACCGAAGAAGGACCCTCTAAATCAGTTGGGATAGGAGGGTTGTTCTCAGACTCAGGAGTATCTGACAAGACGAGAAGAACATGAGCAGTGTAATCATGATTCTCTTCCAAAATAGAGTGATCAACGGGTGGTGAATCCAAGTCGACACTCTTTCTGACCAATGGTTGGTCAGGAACAAGCTGAGCACGATCAAGTTCGAGAAGCGAAGGGTGGACAAGAGAAGAATCTAAGTTAATCTCATTGTCAACTGGGGGATGGTCTGAAGAGAGCCTCTAATAACCAATGGGAAATCGGGGTGAAGAAGCTATAAGAATTTCCAAAACGGCGGAAGCTTTATCCATGAGTGGACAAAGGTGAAGGGGATGGTTGCCTTCACACAGTCTATAGGGTAATTGAATCTTCCCTTTCTTCTGAGCGCTTCCAGTTGAGGATTGAACATCAACATGAGCTTTAGAGGATGATGAGGGACAAGCCAGATCATGAGACCATACTTCTAAGATCCTAAGAATGCTAGGACAATCACGAAGAAGATGGTCACCCTTGCACAATTTACAAGGAAACTTAACCTTCCACAGAGGAGCAGGAGGTGTTCCAACCTGAGATGTACTCGAAGCAATAGTTGCACAGGTGGCCTCATGCTTATCGGAATTCTTCTTATTCTTCTTTGTCTTCTTCTTCTTCTTCTTCTTAGTCTCCTGGTTACTAGACGTGGAACTTTCACCATGCAAAGTAGGAGATGAAGATGAAGAAACAGGGGAAGAAGGCACAGGCTCACCCTTGGAATCAACGTGTTGTGATTCAGATGAAGGAGACGGTGGAACAGGAGTCATGATGCTTGGGACCACCAAGGTTGAAAACAACCAAACGGGCAAACTGATGGTTAACGCGGGCAAGGACAATGTTGCCATATACGGAGAACCGACATTTCCAAAAGGCGAAAACGAACCAGGATTTCCATTTGGGGGAAGACCTTGGCTAGTATACTCGGGGAAAGTTGCCATCAAGAACGAGCCTGAAAAACACTCGTACTGTAATCAAGAACTCAAACTATTACCAGGAATATTTTGTGGGCAGTAAATTTTATGGCGCAGGAACAAAACTTGACCTTTTCATGTTTCAAGAGTCGAGAAAAGGATGAAAAGGTGACTCTATCTCTTTCAAGGTTTAATAAGCCTGAAAGGACAAGTGCTTATATGATCCTTTTCTTTTAAGAAGTCAAAAGGAATGAAAGTGACTACTCTGGAGAACTAGGCAAAAGGTTAACCAGACAAAAAGTAAAACTGCATATACACCTTGGTGATCAAATGAAAGAGAAATGACCAAGGACTTTCCGTACGGCAATCAATCTTCCCGAATGTTGTGTTCGATGTGTTAGAGTTCGTAAGGCAGCAGACACGGCTTCCTATGGATGTAGGATGATAACCTAGTGGGGTCTCCCAATATATACTTGACAGTACTGGGAGCACAAGTCCATACTAGGCAGTTATTGAGTCACAAAAGGAGGAATCACCCAACCTTAAGTGAAAGCAATAGTGGCTAGGTTTAACGACACCAGAGCACGTATCTAGCCTAGACCTCTAAATAATGTGTGTTGAGTTCCAATGCGTTGTTAAGTTCATTTAGTTGATTTTAGAGTTGATCTTGAATTAAGTTTCAGTTTTCAGGCCCTACCGTATGTATATCAAAAACCCTAAAATGCAACTAGAATGAGTAAATCATCTTTCATTTCGATGAACACCTACTTAAAGGAGGGTAGAAAGCTCATTCCCAAGCAAACACAAGAAAATGCAAACACTAAGAAACATAATGCATCAATACACTAATCTCACGATGCATCGATACTACTAATGAAAGATTTAGAGTTCACTTTTCAATTTCTCAAACATGAAAATTTGAAATGCACATATACTTCACTTTCGTATATCAAATGAATGCAATCCCTTAATTTTTTTTGTTTTGAATTTAAAGAGACAAACAAGAAAGTGTGAACTGATCGATCTAAACAATTGTGATCTATGCTTGGTAGTGAAGAAATTGAATCAATATAAAAAAGGTTCAATAACTGACAGTAAAAATCAACCAGCAAGGAAAAAGCCTCAAGCAAATCAATAAGATGGTTGTGGATGAACATTGGATAGACAAGTAACACAAACAAATGGTTTCTCGACGAAACCTCTAAAGAGCTAGGTAACATGGTCTAAAAACACAAGACTCACTCAATGAAACCAAAGAGACAATACCTTAATCAAAAGCAATCAACACAAGCTGATGGGAGAGAGGAAACAGTAGGGGATAAACAAGACTAGTGGATTCATGAGGTAAAGTTGTAAAAACAACTTTACCAGAATCATCGCAGGTGTTACACTGACAACTAGAGACATCGTCGCAGGTGTTACACTGTCAACTAGAGACTAGTCGCTAAAGTACACTTGTTTTCAGAGACGGTCCGATTTCAGGAATCATCACGTGAATTAAACTAGAAACTTGAGATGAAAGCCAAATAGTCGCTGGTACAAAGCTAGAACATGAGCGACGTCGTCGCGACTGTTAGGCTCTCTTCAATGACGATCTTACTTAAGCAAAAGACAAAGTAAAATCACCAAAATGACACTAGATAATCTTTCCAAGCAATAAGGGGAATTCCCAGATTGACCTAGCTAACCTAAAAAACTGATGGTTTAACCCCAAAATTCAAGAGACACTAAAACAAAAACAGATCAAGGGTGAACAAGAAGAAAACATACAAAGGAGTCCCCAGCGGAGTCGCCAGCTTGTGATAAAGGAAAGTGTTTCCCCTGTGGACAGAGGCAACCCCTCTAGCGCTAGAGTGGGTCTAGTCAGAGCAAAGATAAAACAACAATCAATTCCCTTAAATAGTCATCATTGGAGGCCTACCTCAAACCAGTGGTTGATGAAGTTTCTGTTGCATTGCTTCAGCTTTCGTTTCTTTCTCCTCAATGAGCAATCAACCTGAAACACCACAAGAGAACAACAGAGCACATAACCGAGAACAACAATGATCTATTTACTTATAAAGTCAAGAAATCATAAGCTATCAAGTAAATTGTACACAAGATATAGGAAATCATCATTGATTATATTAAAATTAATTAAGAGCAAAGCTTACAACCAAGTCTTGACGTTGCAAGCCTTCTCGGAGGGTCCGGCCAGTATGTTTCTTCAAGCATTGACTCTCAAGAATGGGTCTCCCAAATAGATGATATCTCTCTCTCACTCACAAGCTCTAATACAAGGTTAAGGCATTCCACAACCTCTTACCAAACTATTAGCAATCCCACACTTGTCAAAATCACACCAAAGCTATCTACTTAGTTTCAAACCAATCTCAAAAGAACTAGCAAACACTAATTCCAGCACTGCAAAACTAGCAAATCATAGCAATGGTGAGTGATTTTAGAGGAGAAGGAGTCTCCATGAAATGAGGGAGAGGGATCTTATCCTAAAGGGAGGTTGCATAAGAGGTGAAACCACCATCCTAGAGGAGGAAAAGCGACCCAAACTGACCCAACAACCAGCTCTAGAAACACCCAGAAGGCTGACTATTTGAACAAATTCGCCAAATCTAGGTCATCGCAAGTCATGAACTAAGGATAAGCGACGACATCGCAAGGAGGCAATGCATTCAGATGAATCATCGTTGTAAATAGCTGGGAGCTTTGCGTTGAGCCCTAAAATCACACCATCACGGGAAACACGTGTACATCAGCGACAGTGTCGTGACTAGATAGTTCATGACAAGGGATTGTCACACCTTTTAATGTCTTAATTGTGACGATGCAGGAACTTAGGAAAAAGGGTCAGTTCTTCAGCATCAGAGAGCACTGTTTAATCTTTTTGTATAAGTGGGAAGACATGGAAATTTGTATTTGACACATGACACAGCAGAGGGATTGAGATGAGGACAGTGACAACTTACTGTGTAACACTGTGTCTACTGATGATCTAGTCAGGGATATTGTGTGCCATGTACTGGGGGCATTGGAACCTCATCTTTCCATTAGATCCGTTGACATGTATCCCTTCCAGAGTATTTTTCTCCCATGTGATGAGAACCTCTTATAATATATGACTTCTTGTAGGTTGTGATCAAGGCCATGAGGATAGTTATTTTACTATGTCAACCTCATTTAAAAATTAAATAGGTCCCCATGAGGATATTTATTTTACTATGTCAACCTCGTTAAAAAATGAAATAGGTCCCATGAGGATAGTTGTTTTAGTATGTCAACCTCGTTAAAAAATGAAATAAGTCTCCATGAGAAGAGTTCTTTTACTTGTGTTAGGCTCATTAAAAAATTAAACAAGGTGTCATGAGCATGGTTCTTTTCATGTGTCAAGCTCGTTAAAAAATGAAACAAATCCCCTTCCAATTCGAGTCTTTGATTAGATCCCGTAAAATCCGAGTCGAGTCTTTCACTTGATCTCGTAATTGAACCTTTATTCCTTCCACCTTTTATTAACTAGTAGTCTACTTAGGTGAATGAAATGAATCTTGGGGGGAATGTACCTCAAATTGAGTCATTATGCTAAGGGCATGCAAACTTATCTCAAGCATAGTTTTTTCCCATGTTTCAAGCTTGTGAAAAAATAAAACCATCTTCAAAGTATACTCAATAATAGCTTCTCATGTTTCAAGCTTGTGTAATAATGAAACCATTCCCACTTTACCTAGTCGATTATTCGCTTTCACTTGGCTTTTTTACCCTTTCTTGAGGAACCATTGCTATGATTGATCTTATTAGCCAAACTCTTGACCTTTACATGTTTTAAGTAGTTCCATCATGACCAAAATCAGTTATACCACCCATTCCTTCAGGTGGAGTCCTCTTTCAGCTCTTTTCAAAATCCATAAATATTAAAAGATTGTAGAGCACTTGTCTTTTCAAACTCATAAAATTAAATGAAAAGATGTATACTCAGTATAAGTTTAACCCTTTTCTGGACTAAGGTATACTAGCTACGAAAAAAGAATACCTTAGTCAAACATGGCTAAGAGGTTCTCTTGAATATTGTTTTCTACCTTTTCAGATTCGAGAGACTATCTACGAAGAATGAACTTTGGAGTCTTCTTTTTTTTCTCTTTTTCAAACTCTCTAAACATGAAAAAGATACCGAGTCACCCCTCCGTCAGACTCGTAAAAATTAAACAACATAGGACTTGTCACCATGATGAGACCGAGTTTCTCCTTCCTAGGGCTCGTTAAACTTACTAGGATGGATTCATCTGAAGGATGAACTTATACGACAAGAATATGATATCCTCTTTAATCTTGTGTAAAAATAAAGAGGTAATCTCTAGCAACAGTGCGGAAAAATGAAAGTGGACATCTCTTGTATTTTGTGTAAAGGAAGCATGTCACTCTTTAAAGATGACACTTATCTATTTCTCATGTCAGGTTTGGGTTATCCTCACTTCATCACTTGTCTTCCTGGGATTTGGGAATCCATTTTTCCTTTCATCTGATTATACTGCATTATCATCGTGACCTCTAATCCTATGTTGAGTCAAATGTTGCCAAACTCCAGAGCTGTGTCACCGATATGTTCAAGAGAAGTCCCATCTACAGCTTTTACCACTTATACATTGTATGACCTTTTTGCCACAGTCCTAAATCAAACTTATCTACTCTACTATATCCTTGTTTCATGTCAATGATATGGGATACATTATGGCCCTCCTTTGATGGACTACTTCCTGTCGACTTCAGCATCATTATTCACACTCGTGGATTGTGTTGTTGTACCTTAAGAGCCATTATCATTATTGGTGGTTTCTCTTGTGTCTGTTAATAGTTTACATCGTTGACCAGAAATCAAGTGGTTTTCCATCATGTATGACTTAAACACATCTATTCACAGGGTTGAATTCGTACATTGATCAAGTCGGGACAGAGATGAAGACCCTGGGTTTTATTTGATAAATATAGGTTGTGTGGATTTATGAGTTATTCATGATTGTACACATGTTTCTCTCTATACGGATGGTTGCGCCCATATAGTGGGTCCATATATATGATCCTTTCTCAATGGATGGTTGTGTCCATGTTGTGGATCCATAAACATGATCTCTTCTACTTGGATGGTTGTGTCCATGTCGTGGATTCATATATTGATAGATTCCTATTCATTGATATCATTAGGCATGTCCATATTAGAGATGACAGATATGTATATTGTATTATGCTTGATTTGAAGGTCTCCTGACAGTGTTTTTTCGGTCCTTGCCTTGATTTGTAAAGTATTTCACCCAGCACTCCATGTTCTATCTTCATGCTTTAGGGGGCATCCGTTACATAGTATTTTGTCACACTTCTTGTTCACTTTTTGTTCCACATCCCGAAGCGCCAAAATGATGAAAACTATGAAGTGTACTGATCTAAAAATGGGGCTCTTAGGCTTCTTGTCTAACTTACAAGAACCTCTCCCACTTCCAAAGCTTCTAATTTTCCCAAGTATTAATGCTTAACCAATGCGGAATTAAGAAATGCTTGGAAATGTGGGTGTATGCTTATATTTGTTTTCAGCTGATTATTTACTTTAAAATCTGTTGTTTGTGCTGATATGGGAAGATACTTAAACTGATATACAAATGCATATAACAGTAGTTAAAGCAACAATAAGAACAAAAACATAAGGTAACAATATAATATGGAATTCACCGTGATATCTTGGGCTATGTCTCCTTGAGCTCTAATCAACTCGAGTAGGCTCTCTAAGATTATGGCAATAGTTCTTTTAAAAGTGCCTACACTTAACTCCAATGTTTTACATAGGAACATTGGGCTCAGAACACCATCTTATCCCTTGGCTCTTAGAGCTCTTCAGCTTTCCAGCTTTGGCTCTTGGCTCTGGCTCTGGCTCTTTCTCTAGCTATGGCTCTGACTTTGGCTCTGGCTCTGGTTCTGACTCTCAACTCTCGCTTCCGGTGCTCACTCTGGCTCTTGGCTCTGGCTATGGCTCGTGGCTCTCTGCTCTGGCTTTTATAAGCTCTTTCGCTCGGCCCTTGCGTGCCTCTGTGAATTTATCAACCTCCAATCAATTCCAACAACAATATGTTGTTGTCAATTGAGCTCTCTAGATTTTCACTCGACCTCCGAGTGGCTCCAAAGACTCTCTGCGCATTCAGCGTTTTTTTCTTTCGCTACTCACTCCTCTCTCTCTGCTCTGTTCTCTTTGTTCTTGGCTTAAGGCCAATCTGTCTCACAACTGTTCGAATCCCTTCTTTCGGCTGTTATAGTCACTGCATCACCTCACAGGGAAAATGGCCACCTGTTCCATAACGGATAAGTGTCAGGTTCACCGAAAACACTCGATCGTTTGAAACAGTCGTTATTTCCGTTTACTCCAAGAATGCCCGTGAAACACGAATCTCTGCAACCTCATCATCCATGTCGGACTTCAAATCTTTATGTGTCGTAGCTTAATTCTCCCTTGGGTCCGGTCTCCCATCAGGCGTAATCTCTGCCATTAGATCTGGGGTCTCTAGATCCTATGGTTATCACACTTATCGCATGGTTGACTTGCTCGGAAGTTAGCCCGCGATGAGAGGTGGTTTTCTCTCTCATCCACCAGACACGTGTCATCCAACGTATGGAATCATTGGGTCCTCTGACAAACCCACTTACCGCCTGAAATGCTCCCGATATACCGCCGGTTTTGGAGCGTGGGACTTGCCATCTGTTTTAGTGCTTTTCCCACAGTTTCAGGGTTCCCCTTGTGACCAAATGCTCAGGGCTTCTTCTTCTCGAGGGGTTTTTCCCAGCGATGTGCGATTGCGCATCAGAAACGGCCTCCGTTTTCTAATCCGAACTTCCTAACTATTAGTTTGTGCCACTGCGCAGTCTCCATGGGCCTCAGTCAGCGTACTTTGACCAAAGGTCCTCGTTGCTCCATGCTGGCTACAATTGTCGTTGTTTAGAGGTTATTCCGATAGGCTTCGACATCCATAAGATTTTAAACTTCAGGATGAGTTTTTACAGAGTTCGGGGAGCTTTAAGAGAGTTTAAGGATCCAATTTCGGATCATGTACTCACTATGAAACACATACATAAACCTCCCTGAAGAATAGAAGAAGAATTGCCCTAAGTCAATTCTGGAGAAGTCTAACTAAAACCCTAGTTTTCAGGATCAATGCGCTTTGTACCACTGCTGGCCTATATTGATGGAAGGTTGCACCTTGCTAACCTAATGCTTCCAGCACAAGTTTTGATAGGAAAACCTATGTTGAACCTCTTCTAGCATGTTTTCCCAAAATGGAGGAGAAGCTTTGCATGCTAGAATCTTTGATAACATCAAGTTGGGTGTTGTTTGGTACAAATATGGTTGAGCTCTCTCATTTTGAGCCCTTGACCCTACCTTTAGGGATATTCCCCTTTATATATGGACCTTCCTCCCTCTTTTGTGTATCCCTAACTCCCTCTCCCTTCCTATAAATCAAGTCCCCTCCATCCCCAAATGGTTGGTCATTGATTGCTTGCATTCCTATGCTGAAACTATGCCCAAATGATGCCCATCTAATTAGGAGAAGGAGTGACTGAATAGTCTTGGTTTGGACTTGGAAATGCAGTACAAAGTAGGTCTCCAAAATCAAGGTAATGGTTTCATGCTTCCCCTTTTGATTCATTGATATATACATCTAGTGTTTACTTTCCATAAATGTCAAAATATTGATTCATTTAGCATGATTCTCCTTGAGTTGTCATGTAATTTATGTTTGATATATACTATGTGTGCTCTTGTATCTCTTGTTCTCTTTTGATCTCTCTTTTAGGTATTCAGATGCAAGGAATAGCGAGGAGCGAGCATGGAATCTAAGGGATTGAGATCATCATCAAAGGTTGATCACTTAGCATCAGAGCGAGGTAGGTTTCTCTCTCTCACTTTGCATTTTCAAACATAAACTAGGAAAGCTTGCATTAGATTGTTTGGTCTCCAAAATCAAGGTAATGGTTTCATGCTTCCCCTTTTGATTCATTGATATATACATCTAGTGTTTACTTTCCATAAATGTCAAAATATTGATTCATTTAGCATGATTCTCCTTGAGTTGTCATGTAATTTATGTTTGATATATACTATGTGTGCTCTTGTATCTCTTGTTCTCTTTTGATCTCTCTTTTAGGTATTCAGATGCAAGGAATAGCGAGGAGCGAGCATGGAGGAGAAGCTTTGCATGCTAGAATCTTTGATAACATCAAGTTGGGTGTTGTTTGGTACAAATATGGTTGAGCTCTCTCATTTTGAGCCCTTGACCCTACCTTTAGGGATATTCCCCTTTATATATGGACCTTCCTCCCTCTTTTGTGTATCCCTAACTCCCTCTCCCTTCCTATAAATCAAGTCCCCTCCATCCCCAAATGGTTGGTCATTGATTGCTTGCATTCCTATGCTGAAACTATGCCCAAATGATGCCCATCTAATTAGGAGAAGGAGTGACTGAATAGTCTTGGTTTGGACTTGGAAATGCAGTACAAAGTAGGTCTCCAAAATCAAGGTAATGGTTTCATGCTTCCCCTTTTGATTCATTGATATATACATCTAGTGTTTACTTTCCATAAATGTCAAAATATTGATTCATTTAGCATGATTCTCCTTGAGTTGTCATGTAATTTATGTTTGATATATACTATGTGTGCTCTTGTATCTCTTGTTCTCTTTTGATCTCTCTTTTAGGTATTCAGATGCAAGGAATAGCGAGGAGCGAGCATGGAATCTAAGGGATTGAGATCATCATCAAAGGTTGATCACTTAGCATCAGAGCGAGGTAGGTTTCTCTCTCTCACTTTGCATTTTCAAACATAAACTAGGAAAGCTTGCATTAGATTGTTTGGTCTCCAAAATCAAGGTAATGGTTTCATGCTTCCCCTTTTGATTCATTGATATATACATCTAGTGTTTACTTTCCATAAATGTCAAAATATTGATTCATTTAGCATGATTCTCCTTGAGTTGTCATGTAATTTATGTTTGATATATACTATGTGTGCTCTTGTATCTCTTGTTCTCTTTTGATCTCTCTTTTAGGTATTCAGATGCAAGGAATAGCGAGGAGCGAGCATGGAATCTAAGGGATTGAGATCATCATCAAAGGTTGATCACTTAGCATCAGAGCGAGGTAGGTTTCTCTCTCTCACTTTGCATTTTCAAACATAAACTAGGAAAGCTTGCATTAGATTGTTTGGTTTGTTGCTAGACCCACACATTGGGCTAGAGAGATCACTTATGTCTGCAGAAGGTATTTATCTTCACAACACATGGTGTTAACCATAAAAGTACCACCAATGTACTTTTACATATTTTATGTGCTCATCTCCAAGTAATCGTTAGTGGCCTCTCGCCTTAGTTGCTCCATGTACCTGTCGACCTCTAGCCAGAATTAGTTCTTGTGGTTAGATTCGATGAGGGAACTGATTGACGGGATGTTGTGCATTCTTACCATGACATCCAAACTCTTATACATCCGTGCATATGAAGCATGTATGTTGTTAACGAATAGGGCGAGCTTCTCATAGTTCTAGATCAACATCTGAATCTTTGTTTTGTCTAGCTCTGCCTGTAGCTTCATCATCTTTGCAAATTGAAGTGGGTCTGCCTTATACCTCATTGTCCATTCTTGCACATGGTTGATGGTGGCATCTATCTCCCTGAGAGTTTGGACAACCCTTTTTCTCTGCTGTTGAAAGCCATGCAGATGGACAAGTGCCTTATGTACAGTCACAAATTTTTCATAGACCTTCAGCATGATAGTCTCAAGTTTTAATGCTTCAGTTAGTATCTCTTTCCACATATTTACCATTATGGAACCCGTGCTCTGCTCTCTGGATTATTCTCCCTCTTTCCTGGCTTCCTGCAAGTTCTTTGCCATCTATTCATTCTTGGCTAGTAGGAACTTGACATTTGAGCTCGAGGCTCCTCCACAAGCCAAAATGGCATTGGCCATGGCAACTAGATGCTTTTTGACATCTGACACCATCACCCTTTCCTTCATGAATCTAGGTGACATGTGATCATCCAAGAAATTATTTCTCCATGCCTATAAAATATTCCTCTGCAACTCATCAAATGATAGATTGTATACATCCATCACTAGGTCATCATCAAGGAGAACATCCTCTCCTTGCTCGCCTAGGACTAGTTCTGACACTGGAGGTGGTGGAGACTAAGGGGTGACCTCGAGTGCTCTCAGAATGAGTTCATTGTCTTGTTCCTATGGCTCCTTCCCCAACTCCATGTCCATCACTTCAATCAATTGCTCAATCTGTTGAGCAATATCTCGATCCTACATGTGCTCACCCTCTTCTTCAACTGCTAATTATTTTGACTCCTCAACCTATATGGGTGTACTTACTCTATCATCACACCTTGTCATTCATCTTCTTCCTGTTTTTGCTTCTCCTCTCTCTCCCTCCTTCTCAACTCCTCCTCTTCATTCAACTTCTTCTTAGTTTCCTACAACCTCCTTTCTGCTTCCTCTAGCCTTTTCTTTTATTTCTTCCTTCGCTCTGCTCTCTTTATGTGTTGTTTCGTCTTTGCCTCTGCTATCAAAGATGCTTTCTCAATGATAGGATCTACTTTGAACTTGTAGCTTTTCTTAGCCTCTGGATTCTTGGCATTCTTCCTCTTACCCTTGTCCTACACTGGTTTGTTGCTTATTGTTGTTGTTGTTGCTTCATGTGCTGCTACTTCCTGTAGAGTAGCTTTTCATGACGTGGTTATACTAACTAGCTCATGGAGCTTGGAGTCATTGTAATAGTATCTCCAAGGGTCCTCCTCATGCCAATGGTCTTCCTCATGCCAATGAAATGTCCCATGGATCCATGGATAGTACACCGCACAAGGGTGCTTGCAAATACCGTGGGGATCATACAGATTGAATTATTTGGTGTCGAACTCAAATTTCACTATATATTTAGCTTCAACATCCACAACCTTCAAGCTCTTAATCTGGTACAATCTAATCCACAAAGGAAGAGTTGGACATGGTGCTTTCTTCCTCCTATGCAGCCCAACTGATAACCCTATGGAGATGTGATATGAGACCTCTTACATGACCAACTTTTATGTGGCATACCTTGGTATAACATGTGGTGGCTTCTCTCTGCTAAACATCCTAATGAAGGTGCCACTGGGTGAGGCACACCAATCTACAATGTCAAGTATTGCCTCCATTAACTCTTGGGACATGCAAGGTGGATCCTACTTAAAGATCAACTCGTACAATAGGATAATAAAATGGTCAGTCAGCCTCGCCATAACTCCTCAGTAGTTGTAGTCGGAAAGAAAATTGCAATAAATGTTGATGATAGTCTCTTTCAGTGTCCATGTCCAACTCATGACAAGAATTTGATGTTGGGTACATATTGCATCAAGTAAATACGTGGACATGTAGAACTTCACTTTCCCATCCTTGGGAAAATTCCACACATTAGTCACATGGACTTTCAACTGAAGAGACAACATATCCAACAAGTTGAATGGCCTTCCGTCATTCACCAACTGGTCCAAAACAAACACATAATTTTCCGAAAAGGTCTCCATATTGTCTTCACCGTATAATTGGCATGCAAAGATGATCAAGAACTAGTAAGCCTTCCTTAGGGACGTTGTCTAGTAAACACCATTGGGTGTATCTCTAAACTTCAATGGCTCTTTCACCCAACGTTTTACAATATATTTGGTGTTCACAAATCTATGGGTGGCATAGAAAAGTGTGCCCATGTATTTTACCGACTGAGGTAAATGATACATATGCTGATAGTTCTCCACCTTGAAGGTGGAAAGTTGTATCCCACTAGCACTACTTAATGTCATAGCTTTTGGACCTTTGTGTACGACAATCCATTGGATGATGTACGCACATGGGAAGGTGGGGTTCCTTCATGCAACCTTATGTAAGCTTGACCAGTGGACATTGATATAAACCTCCCAATCCTCTAGATTTTCCTTGAACTCCCTTGCAAAGGTATCCTTGATTTCCTTCCATGTTAACTTCATGCCCTTCTTAATGAACAGTTGAGTGTCTGCTCAACTACTTCCCCAGTGCTACTCTCAACAGTATCTTTTAATGCAACTCTATTGGAAGCCATGTTACCTATAATTTCTAGAGATTTGATCAACAACTGTTGTACCTAGAGATAGAGGGGACACTCGTGGCATGAAAAATGTTAGCTTGGAACCAAAAGCACTTCAAGATCCGACCAAGCAACAAATTGGGAAAATGCTAGGAGGGATTACACAATTCTGGTTCACAGGGGTGACTGGCTACCAACTATAACTATGCATTGTGTAGCCCCAACAGTTAGTGGGGAAGTCTTGTTGAATACAATTGTGCAATGTGTAGTTCAGTCTGGGCACAGATGAGGAGAGGCTACACATTGCATAGTCTTAATGGCCAAGGCTCAGGGCTGGCTCTTAGAACTATATAGTGTGCAGTTGGATCCAGGATTGGGCAACCTCTATGCAATTCAAGAAGCTAAGGCTGAGGCCTTGAGCTAAAGAAATTCGGAGTTCATGCTTGGGAAAATGAAATTTGGGCCAAGGAAGCCCAGATCTGCCCAAGGGGAGTGATAAATTGAACATATCTGTAGGATTTTGCAATGTTGGGTGTAGATCTAATTGAATGATGATGCATGCAAGTGAAACAAGTGTAGGAATCAATCGAACTAAAGGAAAATGAAACATGTGGGAAGAGTCATCGAAACGACGATTGTTAATATAAAAATTGGGTAATGCGCGCAACACTTGGGAAAGGAAATGAAAAACTTAAAACAACACTTCTAGAAGCTAAAACAAGTTAAACCGTCAGTGTTCGTTCAACAAAATGAGTGAAAGAACACTCTCACAAGCTAAATAAACAAAAGTGATAGAAAAGGTAGCGAAAGACTAGAATAGCAAGACTTACCCAGGAAAATCAATGACGTTCGCACAAAACGTTCCTTGATATCCTCAGGAATAACAGAGCTCCAAGATCGAATGTGCAAATGAGCTCTCACAGCATCCATTAAATAGATTTGGTCGATTTATGGTTTATGACGTGAAGGCCAAAAATCAAGGAAAACACAACACTTGGCATAAGTGTCCAAAATAACTCAAGTTTATCCTTCGAGCTGTTAAAAATAGATCCTTATTTTATAGGGATGTTTTTTCCATGTTTTTCTTTTTTCTTTTTTAGGTAAATCTACCATGCATTTCCTGGAGAGATTGTGCAGTTCTGGAGAGGACTGGGAAACTCACTGGCTCAAGCACTGAACAACTTCTGAGTAAGAAGCTTCTGCACAATTTCTGGGTTGAGTGGTTCTGGGCTGCTGATCTAGGAGGATCCGTCGATCCAATTGCACAGGTGTTCAAAGTGTCGTCATCAGAGTTCATGGGTATTGTTCAGTTTCGTTGTTGCTTCAGTTCAGTTTTGACAGTGATGGTTATGATCAGGTTGTTCATGTAATATTCATAGTTTTTCATGGTGTTCAACGGAGATGGTTTAGTGCCTGGTTGTTGATTTGAGTTCATCAACAATTCCCAAGGGTTTGTTCAACGATATGGGTTTTGTTGTTCGACAAACAGGATTGGTGTCGACATGGTTGTATCATCCATCGCAGAGGTTTTATGTGTCGTCCGTAGCACAGGTCCATCGTCTGGGTTGTCGTTGCAAAGACAGCTGGGGTCGATGATGTGTGTGGGTTTTGTCGTTGCACGTGGTTTTATGTCACACTGTGATGAAAGATTGTAAAAGGGTTTTTAAATTCTAGACCTAAAACCCTATTTCTACATCTAAGACCAAAAGAACCTAATGCTAGTTCTAAAGATCTAATTCCTATGCTAAACACCATTCCCTAAATCTATCCAAGCCATGTTCTATGCCTAAGTCCTATTACAATCCAAAAATAATATATTAAATCCATACACCTAAACCCTAATCTAAGTCCTAACCTCACCACATCAACACTCTCGGCCTAATCCCTATGTTAATGTAATAGAAAAAAAAAAATACAAATATATATCTAAACTGTCCCTAACCACCATCATAGACCACAGCAGGACTGCATGGTCATGTGACCAGACATGACAAACCATCGGGGTTTCATAAACTATCCTAGCTGTTGGCCAAACTGCGTGAGTAGAAGACCACATTGGGCACATGTGAGTAGGTAAGAGTTGGCAGGACGGATGTTAGAGCTAAACACGGAGTGTAGACCACGCGAGAACCGTGAGGAGTAACCGCAGCATATGAACAGGTATCGTAAACCATCAGGGCGCAATCGAAGTTAGTTCAGAGGTTAGCTGTAGCAGTCGAAGAATATGGACACATGAACCGTCAGTCTGCGTTGTCAACCGAAACGGCCAGCACTTAAACCATGGGAAATAGTGCCAGTCACATGGACCATTAGCACCTCCACCCGGTTAGTGCTGAAAACTAATGGTTTCGGGCTATAACAATCTCATTTTTGGGTTTTGATGTGTATTTTTGGATAATTTAATTTCAAAAGGGTGAATTTCACTATGTGACACTAAAAAAACTCAACCATAAACCCTAAGTTGTACCTTCAAGTTAGATCATTCATTCTAAAGATGGATAGGAAGAGGTTTCAATGTACTTACAGTCCTTTAAGAGGCAGTTTTGCCCATGGAGGAAAAGGAGAGTGGTTTTTGAGTTTCATGTGCAGGCTCTTGAGAGATAGAGGCTGCTTTTGTTTTTAGGATTTTAGGAGCATCGGGAGTCAGATTTGGAAACCGTAAGCGGCGTTGGAAAGCTGGTTCAAAAATCTATCTAATGATAGAGGTAAGAATTGGCTGTGTGAAAGTTAATTCTATCTAACTCACTATGTAATCGACACATTCTTATCATTCCTAATAAAAATGGTCGCTCATCTTGAAAGCGAATCCAGAGACGTAGTCCATTAGGGACGAACTCCGTAACCAATCTTATTGTCTGGTATATCTGTGTTTTCATTGTTTTCACTTCTATTTTGCATCTTAATTATGTTTTATCAGTTGTCGTAAAGTGATCAATTCAAGCAGTTTTCCTCGATTTCCGTGCTTTCAGTTAACACTTAAACTCATTAATGGCTAATCAATTCTACATCAGTTTTCAGTATATGGTCATATCAGATCATATAATTTTGTATCAGAGCAGGTTTCATTTGTAGAATGTGCCATTGAATGTTAAACAGGTCTAAGTCGCAACGAGGAGAAGGAATCCTTGAGCAGACCGATCCAGAGATTGGAAAGCGACGAGTCCTTCAGAAATCGACCATGTCAGGACCTAATGTAGGTGAAAACACTGAAACAAAGATGAGTGAGAAATAGTTTCAGCAGGTGTTCTTAAATATGAAACAGATGTTGGGAGAATTGTACGAAGACAAGAAGGTGAGAGATGCAGCTTCTTCTTCAAAGACATCAAAGAAGGACAAAGGTAAAGGCAAGGCGGATAAACCTCCTTCACCTCCATCATATCCATCATCCTCTTCTTCTTCTTCTTCTGCTTCTTCTAGTGCAGAATCTGAAATGGAAAAGAAACCTAAGAAATCATCTCTTTTGAAACTTGATGTTAAATTTGAGTTCCCTGTTTATGATGGCGAAATTAATCCTGAAAAGCTAGATAACTGGATAAAGCAGTTAGAAGTGTATTTTTATTTTTGAGTAAAAACCTGTGAACAGTTTTGAAACCAACGTTTCGGACTAGCTTAGTGAGTCCATCATCAGGGCAATGAGATTTGTATTATCACATTCAGAACATTTCTAAAGATAAAAATAAAATTCAGCTAGCTACACTTAGAATGGGGGGAACAACTTTAATCTGGTGGGAAAGTAAAACTCAGCTAGATGTAAAGCGTACAGGAAAAGTCATCTCTTCATGGTCTAAGTTTTTGAAAGCTCTTAGGAAACAGTTCTATCCTTTAGGATACATGCAGCAAGATGTTATGGATTGGTGGCATCTGAGGTAAGGTAAAGGGCAGAGTGTTCAGGAGTTTACTGAGGAGTTCAGAAAGAAAGCATTGGTGCTTGGTATTTCATTGGATACACGTGAAACTTTGTTAAAATACAACGGCAGTTTACATTCATATTTGCAACATACTTTATTGATGTTTAATATTGATGATTTCTATGAGGTGTGTGTTCAAGCCATACAAATTGAATCAGGTGGCAGACCATTCAAGTTTTCATCTTAGTCAACCAGAGAATTGGAAACCAAAGATTGCAGTGACAGTAAGGGGAAGAACATTTCGAAGAGAAAGAAATCAGCGATCGTTCAGAAGGAAAGACCTACTTGTTCTCATTGCTAGAGAATCGGTCATGATGAATCAAAGTGCTGGAAACTTCATCCAGAACTTAAGCCCAAAAATTTCCTTAAGGTGAAGGATGAAAATAAGGCCATTGCAGCAGTCCAGCAGGATCTAGGTTTAGATTCAGGTGATGAAAGGAGGATAACCGCCATGGTTACGACAAGTAAAACTTCTGATACTATTTCAAGTTCGAAAACTAATGTATCTTCTTCAAACATAAATCCTCCACATGAGGATAAAAGAGTTGAACTCTTCCACATAAGGATAACTTCTAAGCATACAAATATTGACACAATGTTTGATAGTGGATCGCAAGAAAATTTAATATCTGAACATATAGTTAATCAATTGGGATTGGGAACACAGAATCATCCAAGACCATACCCATTAGGTTGGATTAATAAATCAACTCAGATACATGTCACAAAGTAGTGTCGGTTAAAATTTGCAATTACATATAAGTACATTGATGAAGTGGAGTTAGATGTGGTCCCAGTAGAAATATGTGGAGTTGTCTTATGAAGTCCTTATCTTTAAGATAAAGATGCAGTGTTTTACAGAAGAGAAAATAAGTATCACCTAAAGAAAGAAGGGGTTGAATTTATTGTTAGGGCACATGAAGTCAAATCAAACTTGGATTTAATTGTTACAAATCAAGTTAAGCAGTTAATAGGTTCAAGTAAACATGTACTCATGTTTATTAAGGAACAACATAAGGTTGATCGTTCGAGATGCGAAATTCAGTTTATAGATCAATTGGTCAAGGTGGTTAATTATTTTCCAAGAAATCTTTTTCATAAACAGGATAAGAAACATGAGATACATTTAATGTCCTATGAACATATTCTTAAAGAGAGAATGAATCTCAACTCATTCATTCAACTGAACTCTAGAAACTATCATCATTTGCAGTGTATTTCATGGAATGGTACATGTGAGTCTAATCAAAGACTTGTTTTAGATGGGATGTTTATTTTCAGTTTCAGTGGTGCAGGTCAATATTGGGGAAATTCAGGGTTACATTTCTTTGGTATTGCATCATCAATTCATGCTTTAAAAAGTAATGAAGCCTCTTTTCAAGGGGAGAGGAAGTTTATAAGTTTTCATGACAAAGCATTTTCGAAAGTAGATCTAAATTTTCCTTATCATGATTTGAAAAATAATGCATTAACTGAAAGTGTTAGTCAATGAAGATATCAGCTAATAGATGAAGAGATAGTGATTCAAGTAAATCAACAATTACTTAGATACTGTCAACGTCAAACTAAGTTGCAACAGTTTTTTCATCACAACTGGATGAGTTCTGTGCAACAAGTTCACTTAGTAATCAGTCAATAGGAAAGTAAATAAAGTCAAGTAATTGATATGAAGTCAAAATTAAAGGAGTCTTCGAATATTTCAATTATTTCAGAAAGTAGATTGTTAATGCCCATCATATGTATTGAACAAAGTTCTACAAATACTATTTTCAAAGAGGTTGTCGTTGCTTCAGTTCAGTTTCGACAGTGATGGTTATGATCAGGTTGTTCAGGTAATGTTCATAGGTTTTCATGGCGTTAAGCAGAGATGGTTTAGCACCTGGTTGTCGATTTGAGTTCATCAAAAGTTCCCCAGGGTTTAGTCAACGACATGTGTTTTGTCGTTCGACAAACAAGATTGGTTTTGACATGGTTGTATCATCCCTCGCAAAGGTTTGATGTGTCATCCATGGCATAGGTTCATCATCCGCGTTGTCGTTGCAAAGACAGCTGGAGTCGATGATGTGTGTGGGTTTTATCGTCGCATGTGGTTTTACGTCACATTGTGACGAAAGATTGTAAAAGGGTTTTTAAATTCTAGACCTAAAACCCTATTCCTACATCTAAGACCAAAAGAACCTAATGCTAGTACTAAAGATCTAAATCCTATGCTAAACACCATTCCCTAAATCTATCCAAGCCATGTTCTATGCCTAAGTCCTATTGTAATCCAAAAACAATATATTAAATCCATACACCTAAACCCTCATCTAAGTTCTAACCTCACCACATCAAAATTCTCGGCCTAATCCCTATGTTAATGTAATACAAAAAAAACATTACAAATATATGTCACAACAGTCCCTAACCACCATCATAGACAGCAATGGGACTGCATGGTCATGTGACCAGACATGACAAACCAACGAGGTTTCATAAATTGTCCTAGCCGCTGGCCTAACCGTGAGGGTATAAGACCACAGTGGGCACATGTGAGCAGGTAAGAGTTGGCAGGACGAATGTTAGAGCTAACCACGGAGTGTAGACCGTGTGGGAACCACGAGGAGTAACCGCAGCATATGAACAGGTATCGTAAACCATCGGGGCGCAGTTGGAGTTAGTTCGAATGTTAGTCGTAGCGGTCAGAGAATGCGGACACATGAATTGTCAGTCTGCATTGTCAACCGGAACCACCGGCACTTAAACTGTGGGAAATAGTGCCAGTCACATGGACCGTTAGCACCTCCGCCTAGTCAATGCTGACAACTACTAGTTTCTGGCTATAACAATGTCATCTTTGGGTTTTAATGTGTATTTTTGGATTAATTTAATTCCAACAAGGTGAATGTCACTATGTGACACTAAACAAACTCAACCATAAACCCTAAGTTGTACCTTCAAATCAGCTCATTCATTCTAAAGATGGATAGTAGGAGGTTTCAATGTACTTATAGTCATTTAAGAGGCAGTTTTTCCCATGGAGGAAAAGGAGAGTGATTTTTGAGTTTCATGTGCAGGTTCTGGAGGGATAGAGGTTGATTTTTTTTTTCAGAATTTTGGGAGCATCGGGAGTCGGATTTGGAAACCGTGCATGGTGTTGGAAGGCTGGTTTAGAGAGCTATCTAATGATAGAGGTCAGAATTTCCTGCGTGCAAGTTTAGTCTATCTAATTCACTGTGTAATCAAAACCTTCTTCTCTTTCCTAATAAAAACGCTTTCCCATCTTGAAAGCGGACCCAAAGACGTAGTCCATCAGGAACGAACTCTGTAATCAATCTTGTTGTCTGGCATATCTATGTTTTCACTATTTTTACTTTTGTTATACATCTTAATTATGGTTTATCAGCTATCGTAAAGTGATCAATTCAAGTAGTTTTCCTTGATTTTTGTGCTTTCAGTTAACACTCAAACTCGTTAATGGCTAATCAATTCTATATCAATTTTAGTATATGGTCATATCAGATCAACTGCCTCTCATGGTCTATGCAATTTTCTAGGTTAAGGCAGGTTGTCAATTGGCTCTTCACAATTTTGGAGCTAAAGGATCATTATCATCTTGGACTGCGTGCTTCTCAAGAGCAAGGTTGGTTTCCCTCAAGGATTCCACAATTCACTAAGGCAAGCCTGGAACTTGGTTGAAACCAATTCAAGAGATCGATATTGGGGTTAGACAATAAACAAAGTAAGAAAACACAAGACATAATGCAAAAGATAAATCTCCATCAAAGCACAAGTACCTCAGTTGATGTGAGATCAGCTGTTGTGATTTAGGAGGGAGGCTCTGAAACGAAGCAAAGGAAAAATTTTGGAGGGTGGTTGTAGACATTACAACATGACCTCCGATATGATGTCATTACACCATGTGGTAAATCCTTAGTGGTGACACATTTCACCCTGATTTGGCCCATTAGGCCACCCAATTATGTTGAAATTGCCTGCCACGTGTCCTGTCATATTGCCATGTCATGTTGTTGTCAGATGCCACTGCAGCTTCTCGGAGCCAATCTTATGCTACCATGTGTACTTCTAGAGGAGAGAGAATAGGGTCTGCTAAACCTTGGTTTTGTAACAGGATCCTATGTTAATTTTCTTTGACACTCCTCTCTGCCTTTTAGTACTATCGACACTATGGGATATCGTAACTTCTAAAGGTTCCTCCCTTAAGAAGTTTCAATATTCAAATATCTGGTATGTTGATGTCCCTATGTTCTGATGCTTTGATGTGATAATTCTCTAGGGTTATGATACCCGATATACTTCAATGTCTGATATGTTTCCTTCTCCGATACCTCGATATCTGATATGATGCTTGCTCCAATATTCCATCCTTCTTAAGGGTTTAAATCCCTGGACTTCAGCAAACCATATCGTTTGATCCAGGAGTCCATTTTTGGACTTCCGCATATCGTTGGAAATATATTCTAGAGAAATTTTCATTGGATAGGGACCGAGTAGGTTTTGAGTCCATTTTCTACCTCTAAGATGATTGCAAACTATCTACCACACTTTTCTCCTTGACTCTTCTTCTTGTGCTTGGAAAGTTAAACTCCCAACCACCATAGTCATGATTTTGTGGCTTCTTCAATAAGCTTTCTACTGTGACGATTATCTGCATAAAGCCTGCAACTAACATGGAATTCCATCTAGTCCATCATTGTATTCATCATTTTATGACTTCTTCAGTAAGCCTGCTACTATGATGATTCTCTACAAAGCACTCCAACAACCATGGGATTCCTCTGAAACACACAATAGTCATCATTTTATGGCTTTTCCAGTAAGCCTGCTATTATGATGATTCTAAACATAAAGATTGAAGTTACCATAGGAATCCTCCTCAGTCATGCATCTATTGTGACATGCATTCATGCCATTCTGGTTGACATCAGTGTCAACGTACATGCCAATACTAACACAACCACCACCAACTGTCAGCAATCTCCCCCTTTGGCATTGATGGTAACACCAAAAGCTTCCCCTCAGGATAGGCATGCTCCCCCTCAAGATAGGTATGATCTTCTATGACACCCCAATAATTCTCTCCCCCTTTTACATTAATAGCAACATATACTTCTTTAGTGCTCCCCCTAAACCATTGTAGCCTAGTCTTCCATGGCTCCGTCAACCTAAGTAGCTGCCACCACCTAAAAAAATATAGTCATTTGGAGAGAGGAAATACAGCTCCTATCTACTTCTTGAGATATTCAAATGGTTCTCTTGCCAGTGGCTTGGTAAAGATATCTTCCAGTTTCTTTTTAGTGGTCACATATTCAAGTTTGACAGTATTGGTTGCAAACCGTTCACTCAAGAAATGGAACTTGATTGGAATATGCGTAGTCTTTGAATGCATGACTGGATTTTTGGAGATGATGATGGCACTTGTGTTGTCACACATTATTGGAATGAGATCAGTCAGCTCTACATGAATATCTTTCATAGTCTACTTCATCCATAAAAATCTTGTACAACAATTAGCAACAACAATATACTCTGCTTCAGCAGTCGAAAATGAAATTGAGGCTTATTTCTTGCTAACCCAAAACACAAAGCATTTTCCCTGGAAGAAAGTGCACCAAAAATACTCTTCCTGTCATTATGGCTTCCATCCCAATCTGCATCTCTGTGGGACTTCAACTTGAATTTTTCGCACTTAGCATACCACAGTCCATACTCTGTTGTTCCTTGAAGATGCTTGAAAATTATTTTGACAGCAGCAACATGAATCTCACACGGGAAAGCCTGAAATGTTGTCACAAGCCCCACACTTGCATGATGTCTGGCCTTGAAGTAGACAAATACAATAAGCTTCCTATCATTGGTCTGTACTCAGTCTGGTTTATCATTGGTATTCCATATTCTCTACACAACTTGCAACCTGTAGTCATAGGCATGATTACTCATTTACAATCTTCCAGACCAAATTTCTTCAGAGTTTCCTTGAGATATTTGGATTGAGATATAAACATTCCTTGTGGAGACTGAGTAATTTTCAAAACCAGGAAGTAGGACAACTCTCTGATCATGGACATTTCAAATTTTGTTTGCATGCATTTTGTAAATTGATGCCCCAATTGTTCCATATCGCTACCAAATATTATATCATCCACATACACAACTACTATCAGTAGATGTTTGCCTTCATACTTCACATATAGGTTACTGCCAAATTTTCCTTTCTTAAACTCTTGTTGATGAAGTTATTTATCGAGCCTTTTGTACCAAGATCTAGGAGTCTATTTTAGTCCATATGAGGCCTTCTTCAATTTTCATATGGGATGAGTAGAAATCCTTCTGGCTACTCAATGCAAACTTCTTCTTCTAAATCTCCATTGAGAAATGCAGAATTCACATCCATCTGATATACCTTGATATTCTTATGGATGGCAAGACCAAGAAAGATCTTGATAGCTTTGAGTCGAGCTATTGGTGTGGAGGTTTCTTCAATATCTGCCCCTTCTATTTGGGCATACCCTTTGTATACCAATTGATCTTTGTTCCTGATTACTTGACCCTGTTCATTGAGTTTTTTCTTGAAAACCCATTTGGTTCCAATAAAATGTTTCTCTCTAGACCTTGGAATGAGCTCCCAAGTGTCATTATTTTCAATATGATCAAGTTCTTCATTCATACCTTTCACCCATAACTTGTCTTCACTTTCTTGCCATAGATTCTTAGGTTCTATCTGTGATAATAGAGCCAGATTCACATGACTTGTAATGCCAACAAGTTTCCCTCAAGTTTGGACACCATGTCTTTGATCTCCAAGTATCTGACTCTCAGGATGTTCCTTTTTTACATACCCGGAGGGTTTCTTTCGTCTTGATGTTGTGCTTGCTTCCTCACCTTCACTCTCTCAATCTGTTTCCTCTAGATTTGTCGACCTCATATCTCAACTTTCTTCATCATCTAAGTTCATATTTATTTTAGAGGACTCAGTTTGTGAATATACTTCATCTACTATCACATCAATGTAATCCTCAATGTTATTTTTCTACTTGTTGTAACACATATATCCTTTTCTTCGAGAATAATTCCCAAGCAATATCCCTTCGTTAGCACGTGAATCAAACTTTCTAGGATTCTTATCATTCATTTTGATGAATTGATTACTTCCAAACACCTTGAGGTGTTTAATTGATGTGGGTATTCCATTTTGCAACTCATTGGGATTTTTACTACCATTAGGCCTGAGTTGAGTTTTGTTTGACAGATATACTGTTGACTAGGCTACTTCTACCCAGAAATTGTGACACATGCTTGCCTCATCCAATATTGCTCTGGTCATTTCCTAGATTGTTATGTTCTTCCTCTCTACTACTCCATTTTGTTGTGGAGTTTGAGCCACTAAGTTTTTCCTCTTGTTGTTGTGCTCTTCAAATAATTCCTCAACTTCTCTTCAGGTGTACTCTCCTCCTCTGTCTGATCTTAAGAATTTTATCTTTAAGTATTTCTCATTTTCTACTTGAGCTTTAAACTTTTTGAAATGCTTAAATGATTCCAATTTTTCTTTCAAGAGAACAATTCAAGTGGCCCTAGTGAAATCATTAATGAGTGACATGAAATACCTTTCTCCTTTTCATGATTTTTCTCTAGTTGGACCACAAATGTCTCTGTGAATGAGCTCCAAAGTTCTGGATGAGGAGGACTCCTTTGACTTGAAATGAGTCCTAGTATGCTTGCCAAATTGACATGACTTGCAGATTGAATTATCTGGCCTTGAAATTCTTGTTAATCCTCTCACGGTTCCCATCTTACTAACCTTTATCAAATTTTCAAAATTCATATGCCCAAGCCTCTTGTGCCACAACGTGCTTCATTTGTTTTGCTTAAATAGCAGTCAACCCTAGAATCATCAAATGCATATACATTATTGTGAGTTTCGATTTCTTTTCCTACCAACTTTCCTTTCTTCATGTCACGGATCTCACGGTCTTTAGATTGAAAGGTTACATCATAGCCATTATCACACATTTGGATAACACTAAGCAAATTTTGCTTGAGACCTTCCATATACAATACATTTTGTGCTTCTGTTCTTTTATCAAGACTGAAAATGCCTTTAGCCTTGATTTTAGTTGGAACATTGTTTCCAAAGGTGACATTGTTTCATCTATCCTTTTATTTTAACAACTTTCTCTTGTCCCCAGTCATATGTTTGGAACAACCACTATCTACATACCATTTGTTTTCTTTATTATGAGCTGATAAGGTGGGTCCACACTGCATGCTTTTTTTAGTCTTTCATTTCTAGCTCCCCTTATCCTTTTGGTTAGCTAACTCTCTAATATTTTTGGACTTATTCAGGTATTCAAACTTGCATCTACACTCACTGGATTTGTGCCCAAAATTATTACATTTGAAGCATTCTTATTCACTTAGCAAGGGAGAGAAGAAATTATGATTTCTGAGAGAAGAGTTTTTGGATTTAGAAATATGATACGCATTATGTCTGAGATTTTCATCTCTTTCAACTTTGGCCCTTCTACAGTCAATATATTTATGTCCAAAGGTATGACACTTATAATATTGACCATAAAATAAATAGGCATGTATATTGTTGGAAGTATTATGAGATTCTGTAAGAAAGTACCTTGGTCGTCTCGTTGATTAATTCATTCTCCATTGAGGATCTCCTCTTTGCCCTGCTGCTCTTTTGTCTTCATTGATTCTTTCATGATGCTTCTTCTCATGGCTATGTGGTTCTTTGAATCCTATGGACCTAAAGTTGATATTCCCCATAGAATATTCTTGTTACGTAGAGTATCCCATACCGGTTTTGATTCCTGGAGGCCTTTGACTATTCAGGATTTGATCTAGTCTATTTGTCCCTTCAACAAATTTCTCATATAAACCCTTCTTGGTATTTGTTCTCTCAAGATCTATTATCAGAGAGACAACCTATGCTTCAAGACTCTGATAATTCTCTTCCCATTCTTGGATCAGATCCTAGAGAACCTATTATTTTCATTTAACCTCCTCCATTTTAACTTTCAAAGATAGAATATCATCTTGCATGTGTGTGAGATTGTTTCCCTCTTTAAATTTTGCAGCTCTTGTCTTCACACGTTCCTTTTTTTATTCTAGTAGAAGGACTAGACTACCTTTGCTCTTGATAGCTACCTCAAGATTTTCTTTTGATAGGAAAACTCCTCATTGTCAGAGTTATACATCCCTTCCCCTGCACATTGTAATTGTTCCTTCATCTACTTGTTATTTTTCCTTTCTCTCTTTAACTCGTCAAGGGCACTGATGAGTTCTACTTCAAGGTCAACTACTCCTTATTCCTCCTCTTCAGAGCCCATAATACCTTGTTTCTTAGAGTCTGTTTCGAAAGCCATAAGAAGATACTTATATGAATCATTCTCCAATGATTTTTTACTGTTTGACTCTTGTGCCTCCTTGGAGTAGAACCCCTTTTTCTTCTAGAGATTTTTCTTCTAATGTGTTTGAGACTTATTTCCAAATTTCAGATCCTCTTCATTTTAAGCCTTTTCTTTATCAAAAAATTTGGACGATAAATGTCTAATGCATCCATAATCAAAACATTTAAAGGGAAACTTCCCTTTATGTTTACCTGAGCTACGCTTCCGTTTTTTGGCTTGTTGAGCCAGCTCCTGATCAGATTCACAGCTAGAATAGTCTTGATGATATTTATACTCCTTGGCCTTTCTGGATACTTTGATTGTTGCTTCCTTAATTTTATCCTTTTCTGTTCCTAATCTCATATCATAGGCTACGAGGGTACCATGCAGTTGGTCCATTTTGAGATCCTTTAAATTAGCCATTTCTTCAATAGTTGAGACTTTGGAATTAAATCTCATGGTTATAGATCTTAATATTTTCTTAACAAACATCTCTTCCTTGACCTCTTCACCAAGTCCTCTAATCATATTAGTTACTTCATCAACTCTAAGGAATTATTCTTCTATGCTTTCATTTTCACTCATTCTCAAGCTCTCAAACCTCATTCTGAAAGTATGAAGTTTCACCTGCTTGACTTTTTCATCTCCTTCATGATTGATTAAGCCTTACCCACACTTCCTTAGCAGACTTACAATGCATAGCTTTTACAAGTTCTTATTCACTAAGGCCAAAGATAACGGCTTGGATTTAGTGTTGTTCCCATATAATATTTTACCATCTATATCAGTGGGGGGAATATGAGGGACATTGGAGTCTACTAGTATTGAAGTCCAAACATCTACCCCCAATGACATAAGATACACTTCCATGCTTACTTTGAAAAATGCATAGTTTGTCCCAGAGAAGACTAGTTTTCTACTTGAGTAAACCTCTTGGATATCCTGCCTAGACATCATTCCTTATAGATCTACCTTCCAGTGATTAATCTATCGCTGAAGGAACCTAGCTCTAATACAAATTGTTGAAATAAGGAATTGATGTAACATCCCTCATGAAAATTTGATGTAATAAAAGTTAATAAAGGAAAAATAATAACCATGGCCGATGGGACACTTATTCCAAGCTGAATGTTGGGAAAAACATCCTAGTGTGAGTTTTCATTTGGTTTATAATGGCTAAGGAAATTGGCAAAGGAACTGGCTAATTCTTTGGAAAGGAAAAATGGCATTTTTGGCACATTTATTTATGAAAATAATGGAAATTAGGAGAAAAGGAAGGTGAAAGGTCACAGGTTGCATGTGAGGAGGATAATGAAGGAAAATAAAGGAAACTGAAGAAAATAGAGGACTAATTGAAAAAGGCTTCTGTAAGGTCCCTATAATACTAGTGATTCCCCCATTATTATTGTCATTGTATCCCTTATTATTATTGTTGTGCCCCTATTGTCCCCATATTGTTATTATTGTGCCCCTTATATTATTATTGTTATTTTTGTGCCCTTATATTATTATTGTTATGTCGGCTTTGATTATATTGTGACCCCTTAGACTCCTATATATAGAAAGGAGGTTTTGTCACTTGTATCATCAAAGAATTGTTCATTTGTGTAATGTAAAGGAGGTTTCCCCTTCGAAGAGGATGATTTCTAAGTCGTTGATCTATCTTTTCTATCTTTTTGTGAGTTGGTTTCATAACATTTGGTATTAGAGCTTTGGATTCTAGAGTTTCATTGCTCCAAAATAGGTCATTATGGCATTTTCGCTATAACGTTGTTTCTGCGACATTTCAGAAGCTAAAAAAAACTCATTTGAGCCAAAATCACGGTGATCCTCAAGTCCAAATTTAAGATCTTTTATCGCTATATTTTCGGAGATATGACCAAGGAAGTTAAGGTTTTTGCAGGCTCTTGAATTACATCCCAAACAAGTGACCTTGGGAAAACCATCATAACTTTCTCTCAGAGTATCAGATTGCAATTTAGTAAGAAGCTGCAGAAAGAGGAAGGACTGTAGTTTTTTGTGCATTGTCTTCAGGTCTAAAGGTTGAAACAGTGACGCATGGAACTTTGTACAAGTTCTCTCTATTGGAAAGGTGTATAATCAGGCCATCTTGGGAGATTGTGCATATCGCTTTCTTGGAGAATCCAATTTCGATCCAACTTGCAGCGTTGGAAAGAGGACTTAGAGGGCTACCACAATGTGTAATTTCAGACCTTGGAGATCCGAAATTTCAAAGATACATCATATACACTATTGAGCTTCTACAAAGTGAAAAAAGGTGTGTAGTTTTGTTTTAAATTTTGCATAAGTTTGGTTTGAAAAATTAGTTTGAAGGAATTCAAAGGGCATAGTGAAGCATAATTATCATTAATTGATGCCCCAAAGAAAGAAAATGGAAACACCTAGCAAGCAACCTGAAAGCTCTAGCATGAATCATGAAGAAGAGGAAGAAATGCAATATTAGATATCAAAATTATGAGACCAAGTGCAACAAAATTCACTCTCACAAAAAGTAACGGAAGCTAAGATGGATGGTTTAAAGAAAGAAGCAGAAGCTAAGATGGATGGCGTGGAAGCTAAGATGGATGGTTTAAAGAAAGGCGTAGAAGCTAAGATGAATGACGTGGAAGCTAAAATGAATGACGTGGAAGCTAATATGGATGGCGTGAAAGCTAAGATGGATGGTTTAAAGAAAGGGGTGGAAGCTAAGATGGAAGATTTGAAGACAGATTTGACAAACTTTCTACAAGAAATTCTTACTAATGGCGAAAGGGTAGTAAAGGAAACTCATGATGAGAACAAAATAAATGTTAATCATGATTTCATAGACTCTAACGTTGGATTGAAGACCCACCATGTTATAAAGATCGATATGAGGGAGTTTGATGGCAAGGATCCCGTAACATGGATACTACAGATGTAGCAATATTTTGATCTCCATAATTTTCAAAACACACTAAAGGTACACATTGCAACTTTATATTTGGAACCAAATTAGTTTGCATGGTATTGATGGATTTGCTCTCGTAAACAAATTGTCACTTTGGAAATTTTTACAAATGAAATGATAGCACATTATGAGGATACAAAAAGAAACACTTTTTTTAGCCAATTGATAAATCTCAAACAAAAGGGTTCAATGGTTGAGCACATTGAGGACTTCCAAAAATTGAATATAAGGGTAAAATATATTCCAGAGGAGCATAGGATTAACATGTTCATAGGAACTTTAAAGGATAACATCCAACATGAGTTTCACCTTTGGGAACCTGATTCATTGGAGAAGGCATTCAGGTTGGAAAGAAAAATGGAAAGAAAAATTATGGCAACAAGGAAGCCTAACACTCACAATTATAAAGATGGAAGTGTTGTTTCCCCTATCCTTCCGCAACCTACAAGGTTGACACCACAAAAATTGGAAGAAAAAATAGAAAAAGGGCTTTGTTACAGTTGTGATAGAAAATACACTAAAGGTCATAAGTGTGCTGAGAATAAATTATTTTACATAGATTGTGACGAGGAGGAAGAAAAGGAACGAGAAACGTCAAAAGAAGAGGATATACACCAGGAACAAACCCTAGAGAAAGAATAAATGAATTTGACATATCAAGAAGAAAAAGTTAATAGTGTTGATTGATTTGGGTAGTACCCATAATTTTATTCATTGTAAGATAGCCAAGGAATTGAATTGCTTCCTATATCTAGCACAAGAGTGTCAAGTGATGGTTGCAATGGAGGAACCATAAATTGCTTTGGAAAGTGCCATAATATCAAGCTATCCATGGGAGAATATGTATTGAATAGCCCAATGTTTTCCATTCCAATGGGTGGTGCTAATGTTGTGCTAGGAGTCCAATGGCTACAAGCCTTGGTTACAATAGCTTTTAATTTTCATGAAATTTTTTTCAAAAGGAAAGGAAGTTGAATTAAGGGGTATCGCAGGGAAATCGAGAAAGATAATCAGCTCTAACGGAATGGCAAAGATTCTAAAGAAATAACAATGAGGCATAATTGCACAATTATGTTCACTAGAGGTTCCTACATCGAAATCATCTATTTCTCCAGATCTCCAAAAAGTCTTCGACAATCATTCCAATGTATTTGAGACTCCCAAAGGCCTCCCACCTATTTTTGATCATGATCATGCTATTCATTTGATTCCATGAAGTGTTCATCCAAACATCATGCCTTACAAGTATCCCTATGCCCAAAAGAGTGAAATTGAACGTATGGTTGTAGAAATGTTAGAGGCTGGTATAATTCAACCTAGTCAAAGTTCTTTCTCTGCTCCTGTAGTATTGGTTCACAAGAAGGATGGATCATGGTGCATGTGTCCAGATTATAGGGAGCTCAACAAGTTCACTATTAAAGATAAATTTCCCATTCCTGTCATTGATGAATTATTGGATGAATTGCATGGATCAATTTACTTCACAAAGTTGGATCTTCATTCAGGGATATCAATCAAATCAGAAATGAAGACTGAAGACATTCCGAAAACAACATTTAGAAATCATGAGGGTCATTATGAATTTTTGGTCATGCCTTTTGGTCTTACCAATGCACCTTCTACATTTCAAGGTTTGATGAATTCCATTTTCAAACCCTTCCTTAGAAAATTTGTATTAGTATTTTTTTGATGATATAATAATCTACAGAAAGTCTTGGAAGGATCATGTTCAACATGTTGACAGGGTGCTCAAACTATTGGAGGAGAAACAATTATATGCAAAGAGCTCCAAATGTTTCTTTGGAGTATACGAGATGGAATATCTGGGTCATATTGTATCTCATGAAGGTATTAAGGTAGACCCCAGAAAAATTAAAACCATTAAGGAATTGAAAATCCCGACATCCATAAAGCATCTGCAAGGATTTCTCGGGTTGACAGTGTATTATCGCAAGTTTGTTAAGAATTATGGGAGAATAGTAGCACCTCTAACAACATTATTGAAGAAATATGCACTTTCATGAACTCCAGAAGCAACGAAGGCCTTTGAACATCTTAAATGGGCAATGTACCAAACACCGTCTTAACTACATCAAACTTCACAAAAACCTTTATTATGGAAAGTGATGCCTCAAGAAATGGAATTGGTGTTGTTTTAATGCAAGAAGAAAGACCCATTGTTTTCGAAAGTCATCCAATCAAAGGAAAGTATTTACACAAAGTTATTTATGAGAAGGAAATGTTGGAAATACCACATGCACTTAAGAAATGGAGACCCTGCCTAATGGGAAGACACTTCAAGGTAAAAACGATCATGATAGTCTTAAATACTTTTTAGAACAAAAATTATCTTCAAAAGAGCAGCAAAAATGGGTCACAAAGATGTAGGGTTATGAATTTGAAATCATCTACAAAAAAGGGAAGCAAAATGTTGTGGTAGATGCACTCTCAAGAAAGGATGAGGATGTGGAAGCATTTCTTTGCGCCATTTCTATTATTCAACCAAATTGGATAAACGGAGCAAGGGATGAATGGAAGAATGACAAAAAAGTGTGGGCACTCATTCAAAAGTTAGAACAAGATCTTAGTACATCTGATACATTTAGATGAAAAATGATTCTTTATGGTACAAAGATTAGTTATACCTATGCAAGAATTCCCAACTCAAGCAAAATATTCTTATGGAATTGAAAACCTCTCCCTTAGGAGGGCACTCAAGATTTCTAAAAAATTACCACAGGGTTAAGAAGGAATTTTTTTGGGATGGCCTTAAATAAGATATTCAAAAGTTTGTGGCGGAATGTTTGGTTTGCAAAAAAACTAAAATTGAAACAATTAAGACCCTGGGTCTATTACAACCTTTATCCATTCCAAGCCAATGTTGGGAAGAGGTTTCAATGGATTTTATCATAGGTTTACCCAAGTCCGAAGGAAAGAGTGTTATCATGGTGGTAGTTTACAGAGTTAACAAGTATGCACACTTTTGTGCATTATCTCATTCATTTAAAGGAAGTAAAATTTCTATTGCATTTATGGAAACAATTCAAAAGCTACATGGAAACCCAAAGATTATTGTAATCGACAGAGATCCCATTTTCACTAGAAATTTTTGGATAGAATTATTTTCTGGCCTTGGTACTCAATTAGCTCATAGTTCATCTTATCATCCTCAATCTGATGGGAAAACTAAGATAGTAAACAAATGTTTGGAAGGATATCTTCGTTGCTTTCTATCTGATAAAAAAACACAATGGGTCAAATGGTTGCCTCTGGATGAATGGTTTTATAACACTTCCTTCCATATTGCACCAAAAAAGACCTTATTTATGGCACTTTATGGATATCATCCACTATCCATCACATCATATTTAAGAGAAAGTTCTAAGGTTCAAGCAGTGGAAGATCACATCGAGCATCAACAACACGTTCTCCAACTCTTAAAGGATAACCTCACTTTGGCGCAGAATAGAATCAAACAACAGGAAGATAAACATCGCAGTGAAAGAAGTTTTGATGTAGGTGATTGGGTATTCCTACTGCTACAACCATATAAACAAATGTCCCTCAAGAAAGCTAAGAAGGATAATAAATTATCACCAAATTATTATGGTCTATACAAGGTGTTGCAAAATATAAGTGTTGTGGCATACAAATTGGAGCTTCTTGGAGCTTCCCAAGTGCACCCAGTTTTCTATGTTTCATTCTTAAAGAAGGTTAAATGTGACAAGCTCCCACCAATTCAAACAATATTGTCAAAACTTGATGAGGAAGGAAAAATCATATTGGAACCTGGAGGAGACATAGAAACAAGAACTTGATAACTACGAAATCAATCAATTTCAGAGTATCTCATCAAGTGGAAGAACTTACCCATTGAAGATCCCACTTGGGAGGACAACACTTTTTTGAAGGAGAGGGGCATGTTAGGTCCCTATAATACTAGTGATTCCCTCATTACTATTGTCATTGTAGCCCTTATTGTTATTGTTGTGCCCCTATTGTCGCCATATTGCTATTATTGTGCCCCATAGAATCCCACTATTGTTATTTTTGTGCCCTTATATTATTATTTTTATGTCAGCTTTGATTATATCGTGACCCCTTAGACTCCTATATATAGAAAGGAGGTTTTTTCACTTGTATCATCGATGACTAGACTCTAGCTAGACTGATGGTTACATGGTTATGTGCTTATGTATTATATTTATATATGTTGTCATGATTATGTTATGCACGCAGTAAGTTGATTGGTTGTTCTTGCAGATGAGATATCCTCCCCTAATTTTTCTAAGGTATGTTGGTTTATTGTCATTTGGTTTAACGGACATAGTATGCCTTGCAGGAGAAAGATCAAAATGACTAGAAAGATGGTATACTACAAAGACTCTCCCTAGGAATCAGATGAGAAGTGTGGTGTTGGTCACTCTTATGACTTGACAAACACATTGAAAAGCTTGAAGGAACAAATAAGGAGTTGTAAGGCGGAAAATGACAAAATCATGTAGATACAACAGAAACAAGCAGAGGTTAATGCAATACTTCTTCAAAGTTTGTCAGAATTGCAATGACAAGGGCCACTTCAAATCAGCCATGGACAAGAGGACATAACTAATGGGGAATATGGAAGTAAGTCTCATGGTGGTCACATTTCAGATAGAGATGACACTGTTAGAGATGGCATATTGTTGGATACTTCAGATAGGAGAGGTGATGGATATGGGTATTATTATAGATTTGGTTCTGACGAGCATCATTATCATCATCGTTATCATCCTCATAGGAGGAGTGATAGGGGATAATTTCCAAATGAGTTTAAGAAATCAAAGACACCTACTTTTGATGTAGATGTGAGGAAGTTGGATGATGTAGAGACTTGGATACTTAGAATGAAGAATTTCTTTGAGTTGCATAAGTACACATATAATATGAAGGACGAAGTAGCTATATTTAGCCTGAGAGGTAAAGCAAACATATGGTGGGAAGATGTGAAGCAGGTCAGAGACAGCAGGATCAATGACTTGACTTAACACGAGTTCGAGAGGCTTTTCAAGAAGAAATACTTATCAAAAAGGTGCTACGACAGTAAGGCCAAAGAATTCTATGAGATAAATATGGGGTCAATGAAAAATGAAGAATACATGACTAAGTTTATGGAGATATTGAGGTATGTACTATATCTTAAATATGAGAAGGATAAAGTTCAATGATTTGTCACTGGATTTCCATTAGAATTTAGAGATGGATTGAGTATGATGAGCCCCAATCACTTGAGGAGGTTATTGGGAGATTGAAACATTGCTATGAACAATCAAAGTGTAATAATGAATCTCAGCAAGGATGGAAAGGAAAAGACAAAGGTAAAGGTAAATGGAAGCTGAAAGTAAAAACACCTCAGAATGTAGATGAGAAAGAAAATGTGGTACCACAAAAGAGGTTCAATGTAGCTAGATAGGGACATGGGTCACATCAGTAGCATAGAGGTGAGGGTGTTGGTCGGTTGGATTGTTGGACATGCTATAAGGAGCACCTTAAGAGAGATTTCCACAGAATCAAGGTGGTAGACCTCAGATATATAGTTCATAGATGGCACAGACTATTGGGGATGTTGGTTAGAGTGTTCCTTGTATTTATGCAACATTAGATCTGTTGTAACATGCATCTTTCCACAACATTTATTTTTCATTCAAAAAATCTTTTGAAAATACTTTAAAGAAAAAATAATAAAGCGAAAGGAAGAAACAAAATGATATATCAGAGGCCAAGGGACATATATATATATATATATATATAATATATATATTATATATATATATATATATATATATATATAATATTATATATATATATATATATATATATATATATATATATATATATATATATATATATTGCACGCATAACTCTATCGGAAATCAAAATACAAAGGAAATGGGGAAAGGATTAGATTTACAAAAGAAAAAAAGTGTTAAAACATTAACATTGGGCCCAAAATTTTATATGCTACGTTTAAAAGTTCGGCGGGTCCGCAATATGGGTGGTTGGCTCCGTAGTGCCGATTGCGATTACCGATTAGGTTCCGGACCTGAAAATTTATATGGCATATTTTATAACATCGGCGGGTCCGAAGTTATATAAATGTTTATATTGTATGCATATGAACCCACCAATCACAACATGCATTAAGGGCTGGACCCGGATATATATAACATATTTTAAAGTCTGGCGGGTCCACCCTTTATACATATATGTTGATAAACTCTGATTATGACTTAAATGATCGGACCTGATGTTTGATGTATTACATTTAATAATCCCTCGCATCTGTTATATTATGGGTCATAAATATTTTATGCGATATTCGTATATATTGCGTTGACGCGGTTTTGTATAAAGTTTTATTATAATGGATTATAATAAAAGGATGGAATTGAAAGCATATATTTGTTATGTTCCAAAGCTCGGTGGGTCCGCCATCGTTGTGCAGCACTTTATATATCTATATATATATATATATATATAACATGCCGATTGTGGCCGATAGCGATATATGTCGTGTTAAAGAAAACGTTACAGACCATTCGATCTGAAAAGCGTAGATCAACAGTGCAGATGAATTGGCGGGAAGGATACCTTGGGAATTGTTTTAAGCCTGTATTGAAACGGAAAAACATATTTTATCATATATTTTCATTATAAACACATAATTCCAGTATTTTCATAGTTATTGAAGCCGGGTGCGTAAGTTAAGTTTTATAGGGGTTTTTGGGCTGATTGCGATTTGCGACAGAAGTCAACAAGTGTTGAACAGGCAGATTTGACAGTTATAAAGCAGGATCTTGTTGAGTTCCAGATTAATGAGAAACGTTAATCAGGGATTAGAGCCGAGGTTGAAAAGGAGGACAGATCTGATATATATTTCTTGGCATTTTGGACAATCAGAATGCCCAAGATTATACAAACTAAACACATTGCATTACCGTTAAGGGGAACTAAGCATCATTATAGTGTTTACAGAGGAATTTGACAGAGAGCCAACAGAACAAGCCAACAGTTACCATTCCTTTCTAAATTCAGTTTTTTTTTTGTTATTTCTTATTCTTCGAGGCATTTTTACCCTCTGTAAATTTTGTAGCAATTTTATTTCATATAGTTAGAAAGCAGTTAGATAGGTTTTAGAAATCAGTAACTATTCCACAATGTATAAAAAGTGGAAAATTTACTAAGAAAGGGTTGGAATTTTGGAGAATGAGGGCACTGTATTTCTGATAACATCATTGATTAATGAAACAACCAGAAGTTTCCAGGAGTTTTTACATGTAATTTGTAAGTTTCACTATCATGTGTCATGCAATGTTTTCTTCTTTTTAAGTGTAGTAATGAAACTACAGGGTAAAATCCCTTAAAGAGCGCTCCTACACTTAAATTCCTGACTTCCTTTCTAAGTTATAGATAGTAGTTTCTGTGAAAGACCAGCATATTGTCTATGATTTATTTCTCATGATCATAATTCCTCTAAGTTACAGATACTAGTTCCTGTGAGAGATCAGCATATTGTCTTTAACTTCCCTTTCAAACTTTCCTCATTCATCATTTATATTTAGCAACAAATGGAATTCTAAGATGTCATGTTCATACATTTATTAAGAGTCTAAGGCCAAGTTTTCCAAGTCTTTCATTTGGGAATATAATAAACAATAAGTGACAGTAAACAATATTTATTAATGTCTTAAGCACAATTTCCCTACAGCCAGGAAATTGGTTTCTTAAGAAACAACATTAATTGGCGTCGTTGTTGGGGAGAGAAGACAAGAAGGTTTTTCCCTAGGTTTCAATATTTTCCTCTGGTTATTCAGTGAGGAGGAAATATTTGGCTATTTGAATCAAAGCAATAATTCTGGCTTCAAGAAGGCCCCATACAAGATCGGACACTTCACAAAAGAAAGCTCAAGATCTTTCAGATCTTGAAAGGCCATTTTCTAAGAGGGTTGAAAGGTCTAAGATTCCAATTATACTCATTCCTACATTGTCTACATCAGGCAGTAATTCACTTGAACATTCATCTAGTAAAGAATCATCTTTTTCATCACTTTCATTTTAGGAACCTAGCTTTCAAGAACAATATTTTGAGTTTGTTACTTTTCATTTACCTGTTGTGATTATTCAACCTCAACCAATAACCACATTACCTCCTTTGCACAATCCATTTACCTTTCAATCAAGTTCCACATCTGTAGGTAATCAAAGTTCACTAAACATGGCAGCCCCTGTGTTCCTAGTCAATAGGTTTGCACCTCTTCAACTACCACAACCTTACAATCAAATGCCAGAGGATTACCTCAAAATTCTTCCTCGTTTTGCAGGAGAAGATGAACAAACCACAGAGAATCATGTAGTAGTATTTTGTAATTTTGCAGAAAGCCTAAATGTTGAACATTTAGATGTTGTTTTAAGACTTTTTGTTCAGTCCCTAGATGGAGAAGCAAGGAAATCGTTAAAAGGACTTCCCAATAATATTATTCCTTCCTGGGAAGAGATGGAATGTGTGTTTATTATGAGATGGGGAGAAAAAAGAGACCATGGATATTCATTAACAGAATTTAATGCTATAAAGAAGAAGTCTGATAAAACTATGGTTGAATTTGTCAGAAGATTCAAAAAATTGTACAATAGTCTCCCAGTAGATATTAAGCCCCCTCCTGCTGGGGCCAAAATATCTTTTGCAGGGGCTTTTGAATCAAATTTTGGATTTACATTAAGGGAAAGAAGAGCTCCAACCCTTGATCAAATCCAAACAGATGCTCTAGAGATAGAAGCGAATCTGGTGGTTGCAGGAAAAGCACCAGAAACACAACCCTCCCAAGACAAGGGAAAGGCAAAGATAGAGTCCTCTCAAAGTCAATCATTGGAGGATACATGTAATATAATTAAAACCATGTCAGATAAGTTAAATAGGTTAGAGTTAGAAAACAAGAACTCTCAGAGACAAACGCAGTTTAATAAGAACTTTATTCCCCAATTTAGAAGGAAACCTTTGCAAATTTTGCAAAAGGAAAGAAAAGATCAAAATTAAATTCAAGCACCATTGTACATAGAAGCAGATCCTAGTGAGCAAAAATCTGAAGATCAAATTTCTACATTATATGCAATTGATGAAGATGAAATTGGCATTGAAGGAGAAGAATATGTGTATGATGAAGCAGATGCTATTCATAATGAAAATGAAATTGATGAATATTGGAAACAATTTTTTGATTTTATGCAGGTTGAACTACATAAAAAAATATGACCTGAGATCTAGGAAAAGATCGGGAAATCAAGAAAATGAAGGTGAGCAACAAGTCTCAACTTCCTCATCGAAGGTGACTCCATAAGAATCTCAGTCTGCAAAACAAGTAGATAAAGGAAAACAACAGCAAAATATGAATAGCAAAACACAAATACTTCGAGGTGAGTCTTCTCAAAATCAAGCTGAAAATATTCATTTGGAGAAGCTTGTTTCAATTCCTCAAACAATTCCAGTCATAAAGAAAGGTGAAGAGGAGAATGAAATGATTGTTAAATAGGGTCACTTGTTTGATCTTACCAAGGAGTTGGAAAAGGTAAGAATACAAGCTTCCCTTACAGGATTGGCAAAAACATCTACTTATCAAAAGGAGATTGTTGAGTTTATTAATTTAAAGGAAAGTGAGAGTGATATTGTAAACCAGTAGTAGTTTTTGGTATGCATGTAGAGGAAGTAGATTCGTCAATACCTCCTTTTTATATTTCCCTATTGGTTCATGATTTCCTCCTACATAATTGTATGTTTGATTTGGGAGCTTCACACAATCTTATGCCTCTGTCAGTGATGAAGTAATTAAATCTACAAGTGACCAAACCTTACAGAGATTTGTATTCTTTTGATTCAAACAAGGTCAAGTGTCTGGGGGTTATTAAAGATTTGGCAATGTCACTAGCCCAAATTCCATCTAGAAGCCTGGTCATGGATGTTGTAGTAGCAGACACTCCTGCTAGATTTGGAATGCTTCTGTCTAGGTCTTGGGGGGATAAATTGGGAGGTGTTTTGAAGTTAGATTTTACATATGTTGTTATACCAGTTTTTGGTGGGGAGGAGAGGAGATTGCACAGAGAAACTAGGTTTGTAAAAACAATTACAAAAAACGGAACAAGCAACTCACCTGTATATAGTCAGGAGAAGGATGATTTTGTTTGTTTCACACTGTATGATAATGCAGAGCTAGCTGAAGATAATCAAAAGAAACTTGCTTCAGCCAATGTAATTACAGAGCTGCAAACTGAAGAAGTGTGGAAATGTTTCTTTGACGGAGCTTATTCAAAAGAAGGAACGGGTGTTGGTTTTCTTCTAGTTGCACCTAGAGGTAATTTGTTTCCTTTTTCTGTCAAATTAGAGTTCGAGGAAACTAACAACGTGGCAGAATATGTGTCCTTGATTATTGCCCTAAAAACAGCCAAACAGATGGAAGTCAAGTCAATTTCTGCTTTTGGAGATTCGGAGCTAATTATTAAGTAGATAAAATATCACTGCCAAACAAAGTATCTTCGACTCCGGGTATATAGAAATGAGGTATGGGATTTGATTGAAAATTTCTTTGAAGCTTTTAACATTCAATTCATTCCAAGGGATGAAAATAGATTGGCAGATTCATTGGTTGTGGCTGCTAGCACTTTCAAGCCTCCTATTAATCCAAGATTAAGATATGAGGTAGAAATGAGACACAGACCTTCTGTTCCTGATAATGTTAAGAACTGGCAAGTTTTTGAAGATGACCAGCAGATTAAGGATTTTTTTACTATGGTTGAAGAATTTCAGGGTATAGAAATTGATGAGGACGAAGAAGAGACAGCATAAATTGTAGGAGCCAGTGGTTTTAAACATTCATTAGCAAATCAGAAGATCTTTCAATTAAAAGAAAATTTTCTACCAAAAGGACTTGTTCCTCTTGAAAGGCTTTTCAATTCAAATGATGTGGCTGTGGACTCAAGGAAAATCTCACAAGATGAACATATTCAAGATCACAACATTGGCACTCCAGAGAATCCTAGGTTAGTCAAATTATATGCTGGAGTTCCACCTAATTTTCAAGAAAGATATATTAAACTTTTCAAGAATTATGTTGATGTCTTTGCATGGTCCTATGAAGATCTCAAAACTTATGATGTAAATATTATTCAGCATAAAATTCCTTTGAAGGAGGGTGTTAAACCCTACAAACAAAAGCTTAGGCAGATAAATCCTTTGCTTCTACCATTGATTGAAAAGGAGGTCAAGGAGTTACTTCATTCTAAAATCATAGTCCCACTCAGATATTCTGATTGGGTGGCTAATCTGGTACTTGTGAGAAAGAAAAATGGAGAAATAAGGTTGTGTTTTGACTTCAGAAATCTAAATAGAGCTTCTTTGAAACATAATTATCCTTTGCCTAAAATGGATCATGTGCTGCAAAGGGTAACAGGATCTTTTAGAATGTCAATGCTAGATGGATTTTCTAGTTATAACCAGGTGGCTGTGGAAAAGGAGGATCAGAAGAAAACATCGTTCACAAATCCCTGTGGAACATTTATGTATGCCAGAATGCCTTTCAGATTGATGAATGCAGGAGCTACATTTCAAAGGGCTATGAACATCACTTTTGTTGGAGATAAGTTTGTAGTAATATATTTGGATGATATTACTGTTTTTTATAAGTCTGATGAAGAACATTTAGATCATTTGAAAATGACTTTTGATAAATGTAGAAGATTTGGACTTTCTTTAAATCCCAAGAAATCCATTTTTTCTCTAGAAGAAGGAAAACTATTGGGTCACATCGTTTCTAGAGAAGGAGTGAAGATAGATCCAGCTAGAGTACAAGTTGTGCAGAAAATACCATTGCCTAGAAGTAAAAAGGATATTCAAAGGTTTCTAGGAAAGATAAACTTCTTGAGAAGATTTGTATCCAATTATGCAGAAATCTTGAAAGAAATCACTAATATGCTGAAGAAGGAGAATGAAGTATGTTGGACTAAGGAAGCTAAAGAATCATTTTCCAGAATTAAAGAGGCATTGTAGGCAGCTCCAGTCTTAATCAGCCCTAATTATCAGAAGCCTTTCCAAGTTTTTTCATTTGCCTCATCAAGTTCGATAGCAGTGGTCTTACTGCAGAAGAATGATGAAGGGAGAGAGTGGCCAGTTGCATTCTTCAGTAATATTCTTAGAGATTCTGAGCTGAAATATAATATTCCCAAGAAGCAGGCGTTTGCTTTGGTAAAAGCCCTGAAAGCTTTTAGAACTTATGTGTTGCAGTCCCAAATCATTCCTTATGTGCCTAATGCTACAGTGAAAGACGTATTAGTACAGGGAGATGTAGAAGGCAGGAGAGGAAAGTGGATTGCCAAGATTCAAGAATATGATTTGGATATAAAACCTACAAAGTTGGTAAAAGGACAAGGATTGGCGAAAATGTTAACAGAATCAAACTTTCAGGCATTGGGAATTAACTTGTTGGCACCTGTAAATGAAAAAGCAGCTGAAGAAAATGAAGGAGAGCAAGACCCGGGAATGAAAATCAGGTATAAATTCTTATGTTCAGAATGGTATAAACATATAATTTATTATTTGTGCTTTCTTTCTTGTCCTCAATCCTTAGACAGAACAAAGTATAGGGTGCTAAAGATCAAGGCACAGCCATATGCGATTGTAGAAGGTAGATTGTACTGGAAGGATCCTGCTGGAATTCTATTACTATGCTTAACAGAAGATGAATTTACAGAAACAATCAAAGATTATCATGAGGGGTTTTGTGGGGGGCATTACAGTTGGAAAGTAACTGCACATAAGATCCTTCAGGCAGGATTTTATTGGCCTACCTTATTTAGTTATACCTATAAGTTTGTTAGAAATTGTCAAAAATGTCAACTTTTTGTTGAGAAAAAGAGATTAGCTCCTTTACCTCTAATTCCAGTCTTCATAGAGGATCCTTTTAGACAATGGGGATTGGACTTTGTTGGAGAAATCAACCCACCTTCAAGCTGACAGCATAGGTGGATTCTCACAGCAACAGATTACTTCACCAAATGGGTAGAGGCAATTCCTACTAAGAGAGAAAACAATCAAATAGTGATGAAATTCCTGGAATAAAATATTTTCAGCAGATTTGGATGTCCCATTAAAATTATAACAGACAACACTCAAGTCTTCAACTCAAGTAAGTTCATTACTTTTTGTCAAAAATATAATGTTATTTTGTCTCATTCGACAGCTTACCACCCTCAAGGAAATGGACTAGCTGAATCCACTAACAAGACTTTGATGAAGATCCTAAAGAAAACCATTGCAGAAAATCAGAGAGATTGGGATGCTAAGTTAAAATTTGCTTTGTCAGCTGCTAGAGTAACTACAAGGAGATCCACAGGGAAATCACCTTTTGAATTAGTATACGGAACTCAAGCTATGTTTCCAAGTCAACTTGTGAAATCAGTGATTGTGATGATTTAGGAGGCGAAAGAAGAGCCAAATGCTTTGGTAAGAAGAATGAACAAAAGGTACGTATTGCAACTTTATATTTGGAACCAAAACAATTTGTATGGCATCAATGGCTTTGCTCTCATAAACCACTTGTCACGTGGTCAATTTTCACAGAGGGAATGATACCACATTATGAGGATACAAAGAGAAACTCCTTCTTTAGCCAATTGATAAATCTCAGACAAAAGGGTTCAATGGAAGAGCACATTGAGGACTTTCAAAAATTGAATGGAAGGGTAAATTATATTCCAAAGAAGCAAAGTATTGATGTCTTCATAGGGACTTTAAAGGATAACATTCAACATGAGGTTCGTTTTTGGGAACCTGATTCATTGGAGGAGGCATTCGAGTTGGCAAGAAAAATTGAAAGCGAAAATATGGCAACCAGGAAGCCTACCACTCACAACTATAAAGATGGAAGTGTTGTTGCCCCTAGCCTTCCACAACCTATAAGGTTGACACCACAACAATTGGAATAAAAAAGAGCAAAAGGGATTTGTTACAGTTGTGATAGAAAATACACTAAAGGTCATAAGTGTGCTGAGAAGAAATTATTCTACATGGATTTTGAAGAGGAAGAAGAAAAGGGACAAGAAAGGTCAAAAGAAGAGGATATATTCCAGTAACAAAGCCTAGATAAATAAGAAATGAATCCAACCATATCTTGTAAAGCATTGGCAAGAATTACCACTCAAACTCTCAAGATAGAAGGACATATGAAGAAGAAAAAGGCTCAAGAAGTGAAAGATCACATTGAGAAAGAAGAAACAAATCCAACCACATATTGTAATGCATTGGCCAGAATTACTACTCCTCAAACTCTTAAGATAGAAGGACATATCAAGAAGAAAAAGGTTCAAGAAGTGAAAGATCATATCGAGAAAGAAGAAATTAATCCAAGCATATCTTGTAATGTATTAGCTGGAATTACCACTCCTCAAACTATCAATATAGAAGGACATATCCAAAAGAAAAATGTTCAAGAAGTGAAAGATCACATCAAGCATCAAGAAATGAATCTGACCATATCTTGTAGAGCATTGGATGAAATTACCACTCCTCAAACTCTTAAGATAGGACATATCAAGAAGAAAAAGGTTCAAGCAGTGAAAGATCATATCGTGCATCAACAAGAAGTTCTCCAACTTTTAAAGGATAATGCCACTTTTGTGCAGAATCGAATGAAACAACAAGTAGATCAACATCGCAGTGAAAAACGTTTTGATGTAGGTGATTGGGTATTTTTACGGCGACATCTCAAGCAAGCTATTTATGAGAAGGAAATGTTGGCAATACTACATGCACTTAAGAAATGGCGACCTTACCCAATGGGAAGACACTTCAAGGTAAAAATGGATCATGATAGTCTTAAATACTTTTTAGAACATATATTATCTTTAAAAGAACAGAAAAAATGGGTCACAAATATGTTGGGTTATGACTTTGACAACATCTACAGAAAAGGGAAGAAAATTTTTGTTGCAGATGCACTCTCAAGAAAGAATGAGGATGTGGAAGCATTGTTTTGTGTTATTTCTATTATCCAACCAGATTGGATAAATGAAGCAAGGGATGAATGGAAGAAGGACAAAGAAGTGTGGCCACTCATCAAAAGTTACAGAATATTCCAATTCAAACAATATTGCCAGAACTTGAAGAGGAAGGAAAAATCAAATTGTAACCTGGAGCAGTCATAGAAACAAGAACCCGACAACTACGAAATCGATCAATTTCAGAGTATCTCATCAAGTGGAAGAACTTACCCGCCGAATATTCCACATAGGAGGACAAAATTTTTATACAGAAGCATCAATAACTACTCAAGCGTTGAGGACAACACTTTTTGAAGGAGAGGGGCATGTTAGGCCCCTATACTACTAGTGTAACCCCTATTGTTATTAGTACAACCCCTTATTATATGTTGACCCATTAGCCCCCATATTGTTATATTGTGCCAAAGAAGCCCATTATTGTTATTATTGTGCCCTTACATTAATATTGTTATCGGCTCTAATTATAATATGACCCCTTAGCTCTATATATAGAAAGAGGTCTTGTCAATTGTATCATCCAAGAATTGTTCATTTGTGTAATGTAAAGGAGGTTGCCCCCTCGAAGAGGCTGAATTATAAGGTGTTGATCTATCTTTTCTATCTTTTTGTGAGCTGGTTTCGTAACAATTTACTAAGAAAGGGCTAGAATTTTGGAGAACGAGGGTGTTGAGTGATAAAAGGTGTCTTTTTAACTCCTAATTATCTTCACATTAATTGTCAACCCAGGGACGGTTTTTTTATTTCAAGAGTGTACTCAATCTGAGGTGGCTATTTACTCAAGAGTAATGTTTTGCAGTATAGTGCTTTAAATGCAAAAGTAAATGAATGCTTGAAATAAAATCTACTTACAATTAAAAGAAACTTAACACTCTGAAACTTAAATCATTCACTCAGAAAACTACAACAATTTATCAGTCAAGGATGCAGTCGTGATAACTCTTTCCTCTGCCAACTGATATAAATGAAATCAAACATAAACAGAATCCACAATCTGAGAACTTAAGCAGCGATAGCCAATTTCCTTTACAGATGTTGATCTTACACTCCACACTAAAGCAAATAATAACAATTTGATTGGAAATGCTTATGAAAACACAGTTGCTACAATATCAATTAAAAGATGAAATCAAATCCTTGCAGAAAAGAACAACGACTAAGTCTATTGAAAAACTGAACAGCAAAGCTAATTTACCGGAAATGAATAGCAACACTAAATTAATGGAAATGAACAACAAAGCTAAATTAATGGAAATGAACATCAAAGCTAGATTAATGGAAATAAACAGCAAAACTAAATTAATGGAAAATTTGGAAAATAGCCACACAACGAATCTGAGAAAAACGTCTTCGAAGAAACTTCTGTTTCTCTCAGTACGGACCGAATTTGGGAAAACTATTTAATGCAAAGCTAATTTGGTCCATTCTGGACAAAACCCATGTTTCGGATTTTCCAGATTCTTCTTCATTTGCCCAAAACTTCAAATGCGAAATTGTCACTTCTTATTCCAACGAATTTCTGAGTTGGCACATTTAATGATGAGCTGGAGATCAAATCTTCAATCTGGAAAATATCTTGGAGGCTAAAAATAGTGAGTAATGTTACAACCAATTTATTAATAAACCATCATTGGTAAAATCATGCATAATCATCAATTTATTAAAAATAAAGGAGAATAAATAATATTTATCCATAAGAGCATAAATAATTATAAAATGGAATTATATGATAAATTATGATAAATGACATGATAAAGAAGAGTAGAAATGGATGAAATAGATGTTAAAAACTAATAATAACAATGATATATTAACAGCCCAATAGAGGGCACTGTTTTCTGATAACATCATTGATTAATGAAACAACTAGAAGTTTCCAGGAGTTGTTACATGTAATTTGTAAGTTTCAATCATGTGTCATGCAATGTTTTCTTCTTTTTAAGTGTAGTAACGAAGCTGCAGGGTAAAATCCCTTAAAGAGCACTCCTACACTTAAAGTCCCCACTTCCTTTCTAAGTTATAGATAGTAGTTTCTGTGAAAGACCAGCATATTGTCTATGATTTATTTCTCATGATCATAATTCCTCTAAGTTACAGATAATAGTTCCTGTGAGATATCAGCATATTGTCTTTAACTTCCCTTTCAAACTTTCCTCATTCGTCATTTATATTTAGCAACAAATGGCATTCTGAGATGTTCTGGTTATACATGTATTAAGCGTCTAAGGCCAAGTTTTCCAAGTCTTTCATTTGGGAATATAATAAACAATAAGTGACAGTAAACAATATTTATTAATGTCTTAAGCACAATTTCCCTACATCCAAGAAATTGGTTTCTTAAGAAACAACAGGATCAATAACAGGCAAATCATCAAGCATATATCATTGAGATGGATGGTAAGTTTTGTGATCAAGAAATTTCTATTTTGATTGACCATGGATCTAATTATAGCTATGTTAGTACTAACTTGGTGGATAAGTGTGGTTTGAGTAGGGAATTACATGCAGAATATTGGCTAGTGCAGTTGGCTATAGGTACAAAAATTGAGTTCATCATTGGGTAAGAGCTTGTGCATTTGATTTTAATGGTATGCCTACCGCAACACATTTGAATGTATTACCGTTGGGATCATACAATATGTTTTTGGGCATGGATTGGTTGTACCTTCATAGAACCAAGGTAGATTGTTATGACAAATCCATTGAGTGTGTGGATGACAATGTGGAACCAAATCTTACAGGGAAAGAATAAAGCTACATCAGTTAGGATGGTGACAACTATGCAGGAAAAATGTAGTTGCAAAAAAGGGTGTATGTTATTTGCAGTGCACATTTCTAGTGACAAAGGTAAGGAAGTTGAGGATGCAAATGTTTTAAGCAGGTACCTAGTTCTACAACAGCTTCAAATGTATTTCCTGAGGACATTTCAAAGTTGCCACCTCACAGGGAGGTATAATTTTCTATTGCGTTAGTGTCAGGGGCAGTTGCAACATCAAAATAACCTTACAGGATGAACACACCTGAGTTGGTAGAGTTGAATTTGTAGATGAAGGAAATTTTGGACAAAGCATACATTAGGCCAAGTGTATCACCTTGCGAAACACCAATATTGTTTTTGAAGAAGAAAGATGGTACTCTCAGATTATACATTGACTACGAGCAATTGAATAAAGTGACTATTAAGAACATGTATCCGTTACTGAGGATTGATGACTTGTTCAATTAGTTGAAGGGAGAATTAGTGTTCTCTAAGATCGACTTGAGGTCAGGATACCATCAAGTACACATCAAATAAGAGGATATTTACAAGATAGCTTTCCAGACCAGGTATGGGCATTATGAGTTTGTTGTGGTTCCATTTGGTTTGACTAATGCTCCAATTACATTTATGTGCTTGATGAATAGTGTGTTACATCTGTATTTGGATAATTTTGTTATTGTATTCATTGATGACATATTGATATATTTTAAAAATGAGGAAGAGCATGTTGAGCATTTAGCAACAGTGTTGAGGTTGTTGAGAGAGCATCAGTTGTATGCTAAGATCAGCAAGTACAGTTTCTTTCACATTGAGGTACATTACTTGGGACATGTTGCCTCCAAGGAGGACATTGCAATAGATCAAAGAAAGATAAGGGTCATCATGGAGTGGATAGCTCCTAGAAATGTGGACAAGGTGAGATATTTCATTGGATTGGTAGGCTATTATAGGAGGTTCATCAAGAACTTCTCGCAAATTTCTTATCCTATTACATCATTGCAGAGGAAAGGTAATAAGTTTGAATGGACAAAGGATTTTGAGGCCACTTTTAAGCAGCTTAAGTAGTTGTTGACACGTGCACTAATGCTACAAATTGCAGATCCAGACAAACAGTTTGTAGTACGCACACATGCTTGCAAAACAGGACTTGGTGGAGTCCTTATGCAGGATGGGTAGGTGATATGTTATGAGTCACGAAAACTAAATGAGCATGAGAAGAACTACCCGACACATGATCATGAGTTAGCAATGATCATACATGCATTGAAGATGTGGAGGCACTATCTTCTGGGTAGGAGGTTTGTGCTTATGAGTGATCACATTGGGTTGAGGTATTTGTTTGACCAACTGAATCTGAACACCTGGTGGGCTATATGGTTAGCCATGATTAGTGAGTTTGATTTTGAGATCAATTACATCAAAGGAAAGGAATAGGGTGGTAGATACTCTTATCATATGGATACTGGTAAATCACTTAGCAGTTATAAGCTTAAATGGGATAGATTTATAGGATACGATCTTGTAGGCAGGTTAGTAGGATGTCAGGTATATTGTCCACAAGTATAGGTGCAGGTACACATATATCTAGTGTTACATATATAAGTACAATTATTGGTACAACTACATGTACGAGTACACATGCAGGTGCACGGGATGTGGACTATTGTCTCATGGCAGATGGATTGGTTAGATTTAGGGACAAGATGTATGTGTCAAATAGCAGTGAGATCAAGAAGGTTATCTTGAGGGAGTTTCAATTGAAACCATATTCATGGAACCCAGGCTATCAGAAGACATTGACCGCAGTGAATAAATTTTATTATTGGTCAAATCAAAAGAAGGATGTAGAAGATTTTGTAGCTTGGTGTTTCAATTGTCAACATGTAAAGACATAGCGTAAGCATCCACGTGGACTGCTATAACTGATTGTGATTCCATAATGGAAATGTGAGGTCATTTCCATGAATTTTATCAAAGGTTTTCCGAGTACAGTGAGACAACATGATTCCATCATGGTTGTTGTGGAAATTTTTAACAAAGGTTGCACACTTCATTCCAGTGAATTCTACATTCTCAACTAGCGATGTGGAATCAGTATTCATTGGAGATGTGGTCAGAGTGCATGGTGTTTCAAAGAATATTGTGTGAGACAGGGATGCAAAGTTCACTTCCAAGTTGTGGAAGGAGTTGTTTTCAGCTTTGGGCACAGAGTTAGCCTTTAGTATGACTTATCATTTGCAGACAGGTGGACTGACAAAGAAAATCAACAGGATATTAGAGGACATGTTGAGGATGTATGTGATGCATCAACAATGAAAATGGGAAGAGTATCTTCTAGTGGTAGATTTTGCTTGCAAAAATGGGTATCAGGAATCTTTGAAGATGATTTTGTTTGAGGCATTGTATGGGTGGAGTTGCAATACTCCCATCAATTGGAGCAATCTAGTTAACAGGGTATTGATTGGACCAGATATGTTGGTAGACATGGAACAAGAAATGGAGGTTATAAATAAGAATCTAAAGGCAGAACAAGATAGGCAGAAGAGCTATACATATCAGAACAGGTTGTTAAAGGGTTTCTAGGTTGGGGAATAGGTTTAATTGCACATCAAACCAAGGAAGAGATCCTTAAAGATTGGATCATGTGCCAAACTGGCACCATGGTTTTGTGGACCCTTTAGTATTATTGAGAGGATTTGACTAGTAGCGTATCGACTTGCTCTGCCTCTGACAGTGAAATTCCATGATGTTTTTTGTGTGTCATTACTTAAGAATTATTTTAAAGATGTTGATCATATGATTGACTGGTCTGTATTGTAGGAGGGGCCAGATGGAGAATTCCAGCCGTAGCTTCAGTGTATATTGCTAAAAAAGGTGCTCATGCTCCAAAATCGAGCAATCAAGTAGGTTAAAGTGTAGTGGATGCACTTTGGGCTTGATGAAGCTACATGGGAGATGGTGGATCAGATGCAGGCTATGTATCCTTCATTGTTTTCGGCTGAGGCAAAGAAGTTTTGGTATGGCGTTTTGGTATATGTCTTTGGTATATGTTTTGGTAGATGTTTGATGATGTTTTGATATATGTACATATGTATATGGATGTAAATACCACCATGAGCTATGTTATAAAGCTCCAATAAGCGATATGGGTGTCATGTAATTATGATGTTATGTTTGTTATGTTATCCTATTAGTATTCTTTTCAGCAGGGTCATCATTGTAAATATTGCATCGAGCTATGTTATAAAGCTCCATGGGAAATATGTTTTCTTTTTAGCGGTTTTGCTGAGCTATAGGTGAGGTTGAACACTAAGGACAGTGTCCCCCAATCAGGAAAGTTCTGTAACAAACCTTGTGAAAATTCCATTTAATAAAAGTTAATAAAGGAAAAATAATAACCACGATTGATGGGACACTTACTCCAAGTTGAATGTTGGGAAAAACATCCTAGTGTAGGTGTTCATTTGGTTTATAATGGCTAAGGAAATAGGCAAAGGCAATGGCTAAGGCTTTGGAAAGGAAAAATGGAATTTTTGGCACATTTATTTATGAAAATAGTGGAAATTAGGAGAAAAGGACGGTGAAAGGTCACACGCTGCACGTGAGGAGAAAAATGAAGGAAAATAATGAAAAATGACGAAAATAGAGGCCAAATTGATAAAAAGAATTTTGAGGATAAGTTTGTAACCCTTTGTCAGTTCAGTTTTGGTGCTCTCTCATTATTCTCTCTCTCTCTCTCTCTCACTCTTGGACACTTCGATTTTTCTTGGAGCACTTTGGCATTGGATCAAGAAGGGCAAAGAAGGAAAGAGGAAGGAAGGAGAAAGCAAGGAAGAGCAGGATCAAGCAGCTATAACAATATTCTTTGCATGTATTGATTTGCATGTGTGTTTTCCTTGCTAGATTTGGTATGCATGGTATTGCATGTGGTTATTTTGTTGTTACGACATGGGATTTTCCAAGGGTGACAGTGTTTTCAGCCTAGCCTTTCCATTTCCAGATAGCCTTGGGGTGATGGGATTCTCATGTTTTGCTTGAGCTAGATTATCATATGGATTCAAATCTGACCTCCAAATGATAGAACGCATGGCCTAGTAACCCCTAAACCAAAGGGGAATAGGTTTAATTGCACATCAAACCAAGGAAGAGATCCTTAAAGATTGGATCATGTGCCAAACTGGCACCATGGTTTTGTGGACCCTTTAGTATTATTGAAAGGATTGGGCTAGTAGCGTATCGACTTGCTCTGCCTCCGACAGTGAAATTCCATGAGGTTTTTTGTGTGTCATTACTTAAGAATTATGTTAAAGATGTTGATCATATGATTGACTAGTTTGTATTGTAGGAGGGGCCAGATGGAGAATTCCAGCCATAGCCTCAGTGTATATTGCTAAAAAAGGTGCTCATGCTCCAAAATCGAGCAATCAAGTAGGTTAAAGTGTAGTGGATGCACTTTGGGCTTGATGAAGCTACATGGGAGATGGTGGATCAGATGCAGGCTATGTATCCTTCATTGTTTTCGGCTGAGGTAAAGAAGTTTTGGTATGGCGTTTTGGTATATGTCTTTGGTATATGTTTTGGTACATGTTTAATGATGTTTTGATATATGTACATATGTATATGGATGTAAATACCACCATGAGCTATGTTATAAAGCTCCAATAAGCGATATGGGTGTCATGTAATTATGATGTTATGTTTGTTATGTTATCCTATTAGTATTCTTTTCAGCAGGGTCATCATTGTAAATATTGCATTGAGCTATGTTATAAAGCTCCATGGGAAATATGTTTTCTTTTTAGCGGTTTTGCTGAGCTATAGGTGAGGTTGAACACTAAGGACAGTGTCCCCCAATCGGGAAGGTTTTGTAACAAACCTTGTGAAAATTCCATTTAATAAAAGTTAATAAAGGAAAAATAATAACCATCATTGATGGGACACTTACTCCAAGTTGAATGTTGGGAAAAACATCCTAGTGTAGGTGTTCATTTGGTTTATAATGGCTAAGGAAATAGGCAAAGGCAATGGCTAAGGCTTTGGAAAGGAAAAATGGAATTTTTGGCACATTTATTTATGAAAATAGTGGAAATTAGGAGAAAACGACGGTGAAAGGTCACACGCTGCACGTGAGGAGAAAAATGAAGGAAAATAATGAAAAATGACGAAAATAGAGGCCAAATTGATAAAAAGGATTTTGAGGATAAGTTTGTAACCCTTTGTCAATTCAGTTTTGGTGCTCTCTCATTATTCTCTCTCTCTCTCTCTCTCACTCTTGGACACTTCGATTTTTCTTGGAGCACTTTGGCATTGGATCAAGAAGGGAAAAGAAGGAAAGAGGAAGGAAGGAGAAAGCAAGGAAGAGCAGGTTCAAGCAGCTATAACAATATTCTTTGCATTTATTGATTTGCATGTGTGTTTTCCTTGCTAGATTTGGTATGCATGGTATTGCATGTGGTTATTTTGTTGTTACGACATGGGATTTTCCAAGGGTGACAGTCTTTTCAACCTAGCCTTTCCATTTCCAGATAGCCATGGGGTGATGGGATTCTCATGTTTTGCTTGAGCTAGATTATCAGATGGATTCAAATCTGACCTCCAAATGATAGAACGCAAGGCCTAGTAACGCCTAAACCAAACTATGGGTTGCAGTGAAGCCATATTTTGTGTTGCCTCGGTGGGCCTAGGAATCCTTCCTAGTTATTAATCTTGAGGTTGTAGGTTATGAATTTCCTTTGGATCATTTCAATCTTTCTCCATGAATCTCTAAATGGACTGCAACCCTACACCTGAGATCCATATAAAATAAGACGGGTGACGAGAGCCTCGAAGAGGAATATTTTTTTACTCCAAACCTAAAGATCAATCGTATTACAATTGTTTTCAAGCTCATAGTAAGCTTTCCAACCTCCTATAATCCTTTTCTCAATTCTATAGTTCCATTTGAGTTGATGGTGGATTTCAATACCTAAACATTTGTAAGAAGAAACATTCTCTAAGCAATTTTTATCATAAATGAAACTATGATAGGCGACCTTTTTGGATTTAATAATCATAAATTTAGTCTTATCAATAGTAAAAATCATACGCATCTTGGAATAGTAATCATGGAGGCTTTTAAGCTGCTTTTCAAGATCGTCAGGACTCCTGATAAGAAGAACAATATCATCAGCATCAAGGAGAAGAGTAATGACTATGCCAGGGAGCTTGGGTCCTTTGCAACCAACAACTTCTAAGCATTCCTGAAGCTTGTTAATGTAAATTCCAAAAAGGGTAGGGGATAAGGGACACCCTTGCTTGACACCGATGTTGCATTTAATTTCAGTGGACCAACCCTCAATGGTCTTAAGTTTGATAATAACATTCTCATATAATCGAAATAACAGTGACCCTTAACTCTGGAGGAACTATTATCTCATTGAGCCTTTTCCATAACTTGTCCCGAGGAACCCTGTCGAAATATTTTCTAAAGTCAACAAAATAACAGAAGAGAACAGTCTTACTATTACGACAATCCTCCACAATGGTGCTAAGAGTGAAAAGGTGGTTGATTGTAGAGTGGTTCCTTCTAAAACCATCTTTCCAAATGGATTTTTTATTATGGATTTCAAGCTATGTGCTAATATTCCTTTCCAAAATGAACCCATATAGTTTTGATAAAATGTGGCTGATCATTATAGTCATATAGTTAGAGGGAATGTTTTTATCCCCACTTTTAAATATAGACACAATAAGAATTTGTGTCCACAACTTAAGGAAGTCATGTTTAACTCCCAAGTTGAGGAGATTGTGCAACTGCGGGGTGAGGAGGGACCTACCAATTTTGAGAATTTTAGCTTGGTACCCTTCAATATCCCTAGATTTCCCGTTAGCAAGCTTCTTATTCCCGGATTCCACATCTTCCAAAGAAAATGTATCTCCCTCTACAAAAGTGCTTGTGATGTTGCTCATGGTGTCCGAGGAGTCATAAAGATGCCTAAGATAGACATCCCATTCCTTTAAGGGGATCATATTATTTTCTTTCGATTTACAAACAAGAATGTTCCTCCAAAACTTTCTAGGCTCAACTTTAGCGAGGTTAATGTGATGATCTTGCCTCTTGTTTATAATATCCCTTTTTTTCCTTTTGACAAGAGCTTTGTACACCTTGATTTTGTCATCCTTAATAGTTTCGTTGTGATAATCTCTATTCGCTTTGCTGACATATTTACAATCATTGTCATGCCATGGGTTGGAAGTCCTATTGTTGTTATTATATGATACTTCCTTAGAGAATTTTTTAATGATAGTGGAGAGGATAGTAGTAAAATTGTGGTATATGTGGTCATTGGTATCATTATATGTTAAAGAAACTAACTTCATTGTTAAATCTTTTAAGAAGAGATCAGTTTTACTTTTGCCAAAACGCATGTGCCTTTGACTCTCACCATTCTTATGTGTGGAGCTAGTGTACATATCAAGGTTAAGGGTTAAGGAGAGAAGCCTATTGTCAGGGTTAGGCTCATGGTCGTTTAAGAGGTCACAATTAACAATATGGCAGAGAACTTGGGTATCAGATATTGCATAGTCCACAACATTGTTTCCACACCCATGAATATAAGTCACCTAGCCAGAAGAAGGCCACTTATTGCCCCCATTACAAATAACCGGTCTTGTGAGTGTCGAAAAGGTTCTCAATAGAGTCTTGGGAATTTATTTGGAATTTACTAGGGAGAACATAATCTTCATCAAGCCATAGGGGGTTAGGGTTAGAGTTATTACTTAATAAAGTGGCCTATCCTGCAAGAGGATGTTTCCCTCATTCTTTAGGTTGTGGATATTTGGTTCTATGTTAATGAAGGGGAAATTCTTATTTAGGTTGTTCTTCTTATAGGAAGTAGAGTTCAAGGGCGCAAAGTAACAAATTGCAAGGAAAATTCTATTCCATTAATAGGGTTTTTTTTTTAGAGATTTCTAATTCACTCATTTTTAAATATGGAGTTGATATGTAACATTTTAAAAAATATTTATAACAAAAATAAATTTATATAGAGGGAGTCTTATGGATATATGTCTTATACTTCCAAATATGATATGAGCATATATTAAAATTTTAATGTGTGGAATGTGAATCATAAATAAAATATTTCAATGTCATATATATATATATGATTAGCTAAAAAAATTAATATGTATTTTTTTTCATGTAGAGAGTCCTATGGATATGTGTTTTCTACTTCAAGATATGAGGGGGGCATGTATTGACATTTTAAAGTGTAGAATGTGAATCATTAAAAAAAATAAAAAATACTTTAATGTGAACTATATCTCTCTCTATATATAAAAGTAACATTTGATTAGTTAAAAATTGAATATGGTTTTAATATAAAGAGAGAGAATACTTTATCCGATTAATAAGTTTTTTTGGGGAGATTCATAATTCATTCATTTCTTCTAATATGATGTTGACAACATTTTAAAAAATTTAATAATAAAATATATTCCATATGAGAAGTATAATACATACGAGAGAGAGAAGAATTTGTTTCACTCATTTTTTAAATATAGAGTTGACATTTAAACATTTTTAATAATATTTAAAAAACAAAAAAAAAAAAAAAATATATATACACAAAGTCCTATAGATATATGTTTCTACTCCCAAATATGAGATGTGCCCACATATTAACATTTTAACGAGTGGAATGTGAATCATAAATAAAATATTCCAATTATATATATATATTATATATATATATATATGCATTTTTTTTATTAGTCTTACCCATATATGTTTTCATGCATGAACCATTTTAATGTGTTGAATGTGGATAATAAAAAAATAGGTCAATGTCAACTATATATATATATTATAACTAACATTTGATTACTTAAAATTTTTGAATATGGCTTTTTTTTATATAAAGAGAAATAATACTTATTCTATTTTATTAATAAGTTTTTTTAGGGAAGTTTTGTTAATTCCATTCAATTTTTTTAATATGAATGTTGATATGTAACATTTAAATATTAATAATAAAAATATATTCCATATGAAAAACTATATATAAAAAAAAAAAGAAAAACCCAGAAATATTATTATTCTAAGCTAGCTTTTAATATTTCAACCATTATAATATAAATTTATATATAAAATATTACACTTTATTGCTATATAATGAAGTTTCCTTATGTATTTCTAAACATTCTGAGTAATACAAAAAAATTTCACATGGTGAGACTTTCTCTGTTTAAGGGATTTCTTTTATTTTCGTTAATGAAGTCACCCAATTTTTTCTAACTTCAAATGTTGTTTGTATTTCTGGTGTTTCTTTGTTTGTATTTCTGGTGCCAACAGATTCAAGGTTGATCAGTTATTTATATCTGGAGTTTAGAGGTTCAACTTGACACAGTTTTTTTTTAAGTTATTTTTGTGGTGGTTATTTATATCTGGAGTTTAGGGGTTGAACTTGACTTAGTTTTTTTTTAAGTTATTGTTGGGTTGTAGAATTGAAGCTTCTGTGATCCATCATAGTTATAAGAAGATTTCGGCGTAAATTACAATAGGTAAGACATTTGCCGACAACGCATCGGCAAATGTCTTACCTAGTTGATTCGAAACGCCTCGGCAAATGTCTTACCTAGTTGATTCGAAACGCCTCGGCAAATGTCTTACCTAATGTGATTTACGCAGAAATCTTCTTATAACTATTGTTAAGTTGTTAAACATTTACTCTGCTAACTCTGTAATGCTCTTTTATTTTTTTATCTACTGATAATTACATTGGCAGATGATTTTATACAAATATATTTTTAAGAAAGTATCGGCCTATTGCCATTAACTGTTTTGTTTATTTTTTTGTTATAAGTTGCAGAAATGAAGACCAAGTATCAGCTCTTTGCCACTAACTATTTTGTTATTTTTTTTGGTTATGAATTGCAGAAATGAAGACGCAGGTGAGTAAGCTGGTTTTGGTCTTTCTTTTATGGATTGTCGTGGCGCTCTTGCTCGTCGGACAATCAGGTGTTACTAATAATTACTATTACTTTAAATATTAAACTCATCCAATGTAGATCCTTCATGACAACTGACTATAAATGGATGAAATTGCAGAGTGTGGTTCAACCCCATCAGTGCCGATCGGAAGTTGTCCAGCTTACTGTCATGAAGTGTCCACCTGCCTGGACTGCCCCTACTTAATGTGCCAAGATGGTTGTTGCTGCATTCCGTTCTAAAAATTCTTGAATATTTAAATGCTGTTGGGCATCTTGAATATTTAAATGTTGCTGGGCATCTTGGATAAATAAACATTGGTTAGAATTTGCTGTTGCTCCATGCAATAGTTACACGTTGATGATGGAACGCTGACATCTAAAAATATAGATTTATATGTTGGTGGTAGTCCTCAATACTTAAATAAATATTTGTTATATTTGCTTCGTCATTTTTTTGTATGTTACTGAGGATGATAGTGGAAGGCTAAAATCTCATGCAGTTTTTGTGAGGATGTAATGTTTTAATATATATAATTTCTTTGTTATAGGTTGTTTTTATTTGTTTAGTCCTTTTTTTGTTACTAGGGATATAATAGAAGGCTAAAATAAGTATGTAGTTTTGTTAGAGAGTAATGTTTTAATATATATATAAATAAATAAAAAACTGGAAATTTAGCCATAATTCATTGAGATCCTATTTTTCTGTTATATAAAATGTATTTTTAAATATATATAAAATAATTAAGATTTTCTTTATGGGAAAAAAGAAATATAAATAAATTTAATATATTTGAACATTTCAAATTAAGTAACATAAACTTATAATTTAAAAAAGTTATATTAGATTTTAATAAAACTAACTAAAAACTAAACCAAAACATTTTAATTAATCTATGCTTTTAAAAATATTATTATGAAGTAATAATAATTGCATAATCATTGAACTCTAAAAAGCTGCGGATGTGGGCATAGGGTCTATTTCTACACACCATGAGTAAGTTCAACCTTTTTAAAAGGGATGCTGGTAGCAAATGCCCAAAAATAAAATAGAAATGTAATCACCGCTCTAGTTGACTAACAATGATATGACACTAACATTTATTTAGCCCTTAGGCCCACACATTATTCTTTGAGGACCTCAAGTTGAGGATCCGGGCACATGACGCTATTATTATTAGTGATTGAGATATTCATGGTTGTGATGTTTATGTATGTTTTCCATTGATATTATGATGAAGATAGCATGAATGGTTATGTATGTTATCTATTGGTATTATGATGATTGTAACATTAAATGGTTAAGTTTGGTCTTTATTGAATTTATGATGATGATGACAGTAAAGGATATGTATGCTTTCTATTAAAATCATGATGATGATAAATTTGATAAATAGGTATATTTCTATTGTTGTTACAATGTTGATAGCTTGATGGATATGTATGTTTCCATTGATGTTTTGATGATGATGATAGCTATGATGGATGATGGGACCAGCCCGTAACTTATATTTTAATATTATTAACAATGATACACCAACGCTTTAATCAACAGTTGTATGATTAGCAAATAATCGGGGGTTAATACATTTGATTAGGCACTAAACAAATGATTGTTCTGGATATTTGTTGGTTGGCATTTATGTCAGAATTCAATGATGGTTTGCTGGTTATACCGCCTCAATTACTGTTTTCCCGCTCGTTGTTGCTACCAAAACCCTTGGTTCTTTGTCATTCAGTCATTTCTCACTTGTGTTTTCGCTGTGTCGAGGGTTTACGCTTGCAACAAGGGTTTATGTTGCGACTCTGTAGAGTTTGGCAGCAAGGTTCTATGTGCGCCCAGCTATGAGTTCTTTTGTTTGTTGGCGAGATATCTCTGCCTGCACTTGTGGCTTCGTCGCCTGGTTGCCTAGGCACTGTATGGAAGGTTTCTTTGTCTGTGTGAGAGGGTTATTGTTGTTGCCGTCTGCTTGGTGATTATACCTTCCCCTGTTCCATTATTTCGTTCTGTTACAGTCTTTCTGGTTGTTAGCTTATGGTTGATGGTTGACTGTTATGTATTCTAACAAGTTGCAGTCATGGTGACTTCCTCAACTTCGCAGTCCTGGCAAGGTAAGTTGTTCTTTCATGCTATTGCTTACCCTCTTCAGTTTTCTCCGGCATTAACAACGTTGGCTCCTTGGTCTACAGGGTTTCACCATTGACAGTGGCTCAGTGGGGTTTCATTCCTCCAATGTGAATGCTCTTCAGGTAAATGATTTTCCTCACTGTGCATTCAGTTCCCTTTTTCTTTTGTTACTTCCTAGCTATACTGGGCATACATTTGACTGACAGTACTCCATTGGCTCACTGTGCAGGTGAGGGTTTGTTCCCAGGCGTGGTCTATGTAACTGCTACGAGCAATGGCTCCAGTAGGCTCGTTCTCTATTACTGTTGTCAATTTTTAGTTTGGTTGTCTCTGTCAGGTTACTGGGCAAAGTCCCAGTACTCCTTCATTGGATTTTCTTTGTTGTTGTGCGACCCGAGATTCAATTTGTATATAAATTTCGACTGTGCTCTGAACACTTGTAATTTTTGTCCACCTTTCTATGGTGGTCGACTAAACCCTCACTTTCAGGGTTTTGCTATATTGTGTTATCTTTTCCTCTGTTCTTAACTGAGTATTTGGCACTGTTTGAATGTATACAAATATTTTTGGTTATAAAAGGAATTAACAGGAAAAATTATGTGTAATCTGTTTACCTCTGTTTTGGGGTTGTTATTCAGTGATTACGTTCTCGTTCGATTCCGAACTGCTCGTACTGTTGTTTGCTTTCGTCTATTTGGACTCCATTGTAGTTGTTGTCGGAACTCCGTGCTGGGAACGCTCGTTTGGTTTCTGCATTTGCTATCTCAGTTTGATAGAAGGGAAACAAAAATACAATAGATAGGAACGCATATTGCTATTTAGTTTGGTTACTCAATAGTTAGAGGAAAGTAAATGAATGTCATGGACAAACTGTTACAGATGGATTCAGATATTCGGATGAAAAATTAATTTCTCTTTGTTGTAAATCTCTTCTCATGCATTAAACCCCTCCAAAATGTATTACATTGGTTTTTGTATTGTATTTAGGCAGTTATTTGAACTGTTCTCGGTTACTCTTCAGTTACTTTTACAGTTACACAATTCATGATTATGTTGGGTTTTCTTGTGCTGTAGGATTTACAATATTATATTTTTTTTATGAACAGACAGTTGTAAAATGGATTAAGAAAATGACAGAACAACGTAACTGTAATGATAATATCCTAACTGTATTGTTCCTAATATTCCTTAACTAATAATAATAATAAAAACTAGTTTCTAGACACTGTTTTATTTAGTAAATGTAAATGAAACTTAAAGACATTAAACATGTCCTCCTTAGCTAAGACCAACACCCGATCATGGTGCCCTTAGCTGGATGCTCCTGCATCAGGCTCCCGGGGTAAGAAAAATTCATGACTCTGGTCCATGAGCTTCTCGACTGAATAGCCTACCTGCTCTATCTCTTTGGCGTTAAGCCACGAATTGTCCTCAATGGGATGGTTCTTCCACTTGACCATATATTGCAGATATTCTTTCCGTCGAGTTCGATTGGCCACCTGAGTGTCGAGGATCCTCTCGATCTCAAGGGGCTGAGCGTAAGGCATTTGTCTCATCCAAGTCTCACTCCCTTCCTATGTGTCCTATGTAGGTCGTGTTGTACTGTCTTCCTCTGGACTGGCAGTATATGGAAACAGGTTTGCCACATTGAAGATGGGCGAAATGCCCATTCCTAGTGGCAGTTGTAATTCATAAGCATTTACTAAAAATTTATGGAGAATTTTTCAGGGGCCTATGTTTTTGTACTTCAGTTTGTTGTATGCACCTCTAAGAAAGCGCTCCTTGCGAAAATATGTGAGGACTTCATCCCCCACATTAAACTGTAACTCTCACCGTTTCAAATCTGCCCGCTGCTTATATTTTTGACTAATGTCCTGCAACTTCATTTTCACCTGCTCATGTAGATCATTCATTGCTTTGGCGAAATCTTCCCCATCAGCACTCTGTCTTTCTTCTGTTCTAGATCTCGTAACTCATGCACTCTGCGAGGATGCATGCTAGATAAGACCTGAAAAGGACTATAACCCGTGCTACGATTGGGCGAGTCGTTGTAAGCGAACTCCGCCTGGGCAAGTACTCGATCCCACATTCGTGAGTTTTCCCCGATCAAACTTTGTAGCAGGTCCCCCAAGCTCCTGTTTACCACCTCCGTTTGCCCGTCGGTCTACGGGTGATAAGTAGAGCTGAAACTTAACTGTGTGTCCATCTTCTTCCACAAGGTGTGCCAGAAGTGCCCTATAAACTTCACGTCCCTTTCAAAAAGAATGGACTTAGGTAGGCCATGTAGCCTGACGATCTCTGTGAAGAACAAGTGGGCCACGTGAGTGGCATCGCTGGTTTTTCTGCAAGGGATGAAATGTGCCATCTTCGAAAACCAGTCTACTACTACCATCACCAAATCATAACCCCACTGTGTCCTTGGTAGGCCCAAGATGAAGTCCAAGCTGACTGAGTCCCACGGTCTACTCGGAATGGGCAATGGTGTGTAGAGTCCCGTATTCTGACTGTGTCCTTTTGCCAACTGACACGCTTTACATCTGGTCACAAATCTCTACACATCCCTTCACATTCTTCGCCAATAATAAAAATCGTTGAGCTACTCTAATGTTTTGTCTATGCCAAAATGTCCGGCTAGACCTCCATTATGCTTATCCTGAATGATATTCTCTCTCATTGAACAATCAGGAATGCATAACTATCCCCCTTTAAACAATAGCTTCTCCTACAAGTTATAGTCCAACCATGGACTATTGTTTCTCAGCAAAGGATTTTGACAGGCTTCATAAGCCTCTTTGAAATCCGTGTCGGTCTGATACAAGTCTTTCAAATGCTCAAAGCCCAACACTTGTATCATACTCTCCTGCAAGAGCAAGGCTCTTCTGCTCAATGCATCTGCCACCTTTTTTGCCTGCCCGCTAATGTGCTTCAACACAAAGGTGAAACTCTGCAAATATTCAACCCACTTAGCATGCTTGTGATTCAGCTTATGTTGTTGCATCATGTATTGCAGTGCAGAATTATCCGAAAATAGAACAAACTCATTCCCCAGTAGATAGTGCCTCCAATGCTTCAATGCTTGGACGACAGCATAGAATTCCTTGTCGTAGGATGAATACTTCTGCCTACTTTCATTCAACTTCTCGCTGAAAACGCAACAGGTTTGTCTTCTTGGCTAAGTACAGCTCCAATGGTTGTACCGCTTGCATCACAGCAAACCTGAAAAAGCTTTTTAAAATCTGGCAATCTCGGGATTGGTCTTTCTGTGATCTTCTTCTTTAGTAGCTGAAAACTCCTTTTTGCTGCCTCGGTCCAATGAAAAGGTTGACTTGCCTTCTTTATAGTGTCCAACATAGGTGCGCAGATTTCACTAAAATTCCTTATAAATGTACGGTAAAAACTTGCCAGCCCATGAAAACTACGTACCTCAAACAGACTTTTTTGGGATGACCAGTTGACAATTGTTGCAATCTTCTCTGGGTCCATCTTCAACTCGTTTTCTGCAATCACAAAACCCAGATAAACCAATTCGTTTTGCAGAAAAGTGTATTTTTTCAGATTTATCAGCAGCTTATTCTGCTGCGATTTTTCCAGCACACTTCGAACATGTCTAAAGTGCTCCTCCCTCATCTTGCTGAAAATTAATATGTCATCAAGATACACTATTACAAACTTTCCAATGAATTCTTTCAGCATTTCGTTCATCAGTCGCATAAAGGTACTGGGTGCATTACTCAGTCTGAATGGCATTACCAGCCACTCATATAGTCCTTCATTGGTCTTAAAGGTTGTTTTCCACTCATCCCCTTCTCTAATTCGAATCTGATGATACCCACTCTTTAAATCAATCTTTGAAAAATATGTTGCCACACTCAAGCAGTCCATCATATCGTCCATCAGTGGCAGTGGAAATCTATACCTAATGGTAATTTTATTGATGGCCCTCGAATCCATGCACATTCGCCATTCTCCTCCTTTTTGGGGAATGAGAACTATTGGAACTACGCAGGGGCTCAAACTCTCCCTTATCAGCCCTTTATCTAGCAATTCTTGCACCTATTTTCTGATTTCCTCATTTTCTTTGGGGCTCATCCAATATGCTGCCTTATTCGGTAGACTTGCTCCAGGTATAAAGTAAATATGATGACTTATACTTCTCTTGGGAGGCAATTTATCTGGTAAGTCGTCCACTACTATATCATTGAATTCCTGCAGCATTTGTTGAATTTCCGCAGGAAAATCTGACACCTCTGTGTGTAACAACACCATTTTTTCTCTCCTCATGACAGCATAGTTCACTTCACTATCTTCGATCTGCTTCAAAAATTGTTTTCCACACATTAGTAACACTCTTGTCCCGCTTGTTTCTGCTGTCTCCTCCTCCTTGATGGGAACAAGTGTGTGCTTAATCTCATCTTTGACAAACTCATAACAGTTTGTCTTCCCATCATGCACTACCTTCCGGTCATACTGCTATGGCCTTCCTAGCAGTATATGACATACGTCCATTGGCATAATATCACAAATAACCTTATCCTTATATCTACCAATATGGAAATGAACTTCACACTGTTCGTCCACCAATAGTTGATGGCCTTTCTGCAACCATGATACCTTGTAAGGAGTTGGGTGCTTCAGCCGCTTCAAACCCAACTTCTCTACCATCTCTGTGGCAACCATATTATCCGTGCTCCCACTGTCGATAATCAGCTTGCAGCATTTTCCGTGCGACATACAAACTATCCCAAACAATTCTTTCCTTTTTGTTCAACTGTTTCTTTGGCTAGTTTCAGCAACACTTCGTTCAAAACTAAGGCTTCCCCTGTTTCTGGCACATTTTCTGCTTCCTGGGGAGGTGCCTCTGCTTCCTCTAGTTGTGCAACATACGCCCCTCTTTGACCAGCTTGTTCCGCTTCAGGACACTCAAAATATCTGTGCCCCCACTTATGGCACCTGTAACACTGATAATTAGCTCCTCTGCCTCGGCCATTTCCTCTTCCTCGCTGATATGGCCTGCCACCTCTAGTGTTGTCTCCTTTTTCTGTTATCCCGGAAGTTTTGGAACTGCTGCCTTCTTCACTATTGCTGGCAGTTTGTCCTCTGCCATAAGACTGTCTTCTTCCTCTGCCGATTCCCCGTCCTCTCCTAGCATTTTGTTTTCTGGTGATCTTTTCCTCTACCTTCATGGCACTCTAGTATGCTTCTTCTATATTTTTTGGGGAAAGAATGTTGATTTCATCTAATATTTCCAATCTCAAACCATTTACATACCTTGTTGTTTTCTCCAGGGTGTCCTCTGTATAACCAGCTCTTAAATTTACCCAGTAGAATTCTTCAGTATACTCTCTTACTGTCATCCCTTTCTGTTTCAAATTCTGCACTTGCTAATGCAGTGCAATCTGGTAATCCTTGGGCAGAAATCTGCCTTTCAACTTGGCTGCCATCCTTGGCCATTTCTTTATTGGCAACTTGTTCATCCTTCTTCTCTCTGCTTGGACACTGTCCCAGCACAGGGCTGTGTGTCCCTTCAGCTTTGTTGCAGCAAACTTAACTCTCTGATCTTCACTAACCTCTTCACACTCAAAATATTTGTCCAGTTCGTTGATCCAGTCCAACATAACTTCGGTGGACAAGCTGCTGTCATAATTTGGAATTTCTGGTTTAGGCTTGCTACTAGCCAATAAGACCGACCTCAACAATCTCATTTCTGGCCCTTCTTAATCCAATCCATATGTTGTCACTACAGCATCTTCTTCACTGTCATCTCCTACCTCTGGATCCCTTCTCCTTCCTGCTTCAATTGCCTCCAAACGAGCAGTAAGGATCCTAATTTCCTCCTGTAATCCTTCCTCTGCTGCTCTCCGAGCACCTCTTCCATGCCCTCGTCTTCCAACTCCCATCTCTCAAGAAAACTCTAAATCCTGCTCTGGTACCACTATGATGGGACCAACCCGTAACTTATATTTTAATATTATTAACAATGATACACCAACGCTTTAATCAACAGTTGTATGATTAGAAAATAATCGGGGGTTAATACATTTGATTAGGCACTAAACAAATGATTTTTCTGGATATTTGTTGGTTGGCATTTTTGTTGGAATTCAATGATGGTTTGTTGGTTGTACCCGCCTCGGTTATTGTTTTCCCGCTTGTTGTTGTTACCAAAACTCTTGGTTCTTTGTCATTCGGTCATTTCTCACTTGCGTTTTCGCTGCTCCGAGGGTTTATGCCTGCAACGAGGGTTTGTGGTGTGATTGTGTAGAGTTTGGTAGCAAGGTTTTGTGTGCACCCAGCTATGAGTTCTTTTGTCTGTTGGCGAGATATCTTTGCCTGCACTTGTGGCTTCGTCGCCTGGTTGTTTGGGCACTGTATGGAAGCTTGTTTCTTTGTCTGTGTGAGAGGATTATTATTGTTGCCGTCTGCTTGGTGATTATACCTTCCCCTGTTCCATTGTTTCGTTCTGTTACAGTCTTTCTGGTTGTTAGCTTATGGTTGATGGTTGACTATTCTGTATTCTAATAGGTCACAGTCACGGTGGCTTCCTCAGCTTCGCGGTCCTGGCAAGGTAACTTGTTCTTTCATGCTATTGCTTACCCTCTTCAGTTTTCTTTGGCACTAACAATGTTCGCTCCTTGGTCTGCAGGGTTTCACCGTTGACTATGGCTCAATGGGGTTTCATTCCTCCAACGCGAATGCTCTTAAGGTAAACGATTTTCCTAACTGTGCATTTAGTTCCCTTTTTCTTTTGTTACTTCCTGGTTATACTCAGCATACATTTGACTGACAGTACTCCGTTGGCTCACTGTGCAGGTGAGGGTTTGTTCCCAGGCGTGGTCTATGTAACTGCTATGAGCAATGGCTCTAGTAGGCTCGTTCTCTGCTACTGTTGTCAATTTTTAGTTTGGTTGTCTCTGTCAAGTTACTGGGCAAAGTCCCAGTACTCCTTCATTGGATTTTCTTTGTTGTTGTGCGACCGGGGATTCAATTTGTATATAAATTTCGACTATGCTCTGAACACTTGTAATTTTTGTCCGTCTTTCTATGGTGGCTAACTAAAACCTCACTTTCAGGGTTTTGCTATATTATGTTATCTTTTCCTCTATTCTTAACTGAGTATTTGGGACTGTTTGAATGTATACAAATATTTTTGGTTATAAAAGGAATTAACAGGAAAAATTCTATGTAATATGTTTACCTCTGTTTTGGGGTCGTTATTCAGTGATTACATTCTCGTTCGATTTCGAACTGCTCGCACTGTTGTTTGCTTTCATTTATTTGGACTCCGTTGTGGTTGTTTCTGGAACTCTGTGCTGGGAACGCTCGTTTGGTTTCTGCGTTTGCTCTCTCTGTTTGATAGAAGGGAAACAAACATACAATAGATAGGAACGCACAATGTTATTTAGTTTTCTTACTCAATAGAGAGGAAAGTAAATGAATGTCATGGAAAAACTGTTACAGATGGATTCAGATATTCGGATGAAAAATTACTTTCTCTTTATTGTATATCTCTTCTCATGCATTGAACCCCTCCAAAATGTATTACATTTGTTTTTGTATTGTATTTAGGCAGTTACTTGAATTGTTCTCAGTTACCCTTCAGTTACTTTTACAGTTACACAATTGATGATTATGCTGGATTTTCTTGTGTTGTAGGATTTACAATATTATATTTTTTTATGAACAGACAGTTGTAAAATGGATTAAGAAAATGACAAAACAATGTAACTGTAATGACACTATCCTAATTGTATTGTTCCTAATATTCCTTAACTAATAAAAAACAAAAAAACTAGTTTCTAGACACTGTTTTATTCAGTAAATGTAAATGAAACTAAAATACATTGAACCTGTCCTCCTTAGTTGAGACCAACACCCGGTCATGGTGCCCTTAGCTGGATGCTCATGCATCAATGGATGTGTCCCCTATGTTACCTACATTCATTAGTTCAGGCTTACTATGAACAATGATGTGAATGACTAGGTGTTGTTAATGATGCTATTATGACAATGACTAACATTGAGAAACCTTGTTACTGATGATTATTGAGTATAGCAGGAAACCACCAGAGGCACTCGCATATGACAAGTTGACGACCACTGTTTTGATGAAAAAAATTATATTATTTTATCTTTGAAATTCAAAGTCAATTTTGAAACCTGCTATATATGTTTATCTATATTTTGATGAGATGTTAGTGGTTGGAGGCACAGATTAGTTGCTTGGCCGAACCACTCACATATGGGTGATGGGGTTGTACAAGTGGATGGAACAACATGGGAGGGGTGGGACAGTTTCCCTAATCTCACCCACTAGCACTCCCGTCGTGACTTGGGCTGGAAAGGTTGAAACACCTTCCCTTGAAGATCACGATGTCATGAGGGTAGGTCCCAAAGTTGAGTCGCTCATGAGGATTTTACTGGGGGCGCGCATCAAGGCGGATTCCTTGATCTCCAACACCATTAGTCACACTAAATCATGCAACATAAGAGATGATAGTGGTATATGACGTTGCACCTATACTTTCCCCTTGTAGTCACTAAATGCTTGAAGGGCAAGTGGTGTGGCCCCCTTGGAACTTCAAGGGAATTTCTTGAAGGGCACGACCAACTTGGCACCCTTGGCATCACAAATAAACTGTTAGGTGTGGCACCCTTGGAACTCCAAGGGAAGTTCTTGAAGGGCACGACCAAACTTGGCACCCTTGGAATCATTAAAAATAAATAAATTAATAAATATAATCAAGAAATGAAAACTAGGTTAATTTGCATCAAGGGTAAATGATGTTAGAAACCGAGGTAATTAAATCAAAAATAAAACTTGGGTTAAGAGGATCACAGGAAGAAATAAAATAGGTTACCTTAAAGACTCTACCCTTCCCATGTTGGAAAATATTAGGTAGATTATGTAGTTTCATTAGGTAAAAGGGGAAAGAGGGACATAATTGTAAGGATAAAGATTAATCCTAAAATAGTTAAACCTAATTAAGAGAAGAGGATGGTGAATTAAAATAAGATTAGTAAATTAAATGATAGAGAAATGTAGAGAACCTCCATGTGGAAACAACCAACATAAGAATACCCATCTAAGAGATAACTTGAGTTAAATTAGGGAGTTGATAGGGGATCAAATCTTGACTTATTAATTGACTTTAGTAATGAACACAAATTAAGGAGTAAAATGGGAGATCAAGAGGCAACTAGGAGAAGAAATAGGAATCTTGTTGAGGTGAAGAAAATATTAGTTTTAAAATAAAATTTAAGTAAATAATTTTGGAGACCCTTGATGAGAGAGTGACACATGGGTGGGTGAATAATCAAACTATTGAATTATAAAAAAATAATTAATTATGCATGACATGCCAAGTGTCACCTATGAGGACTCCTATAAAAGACGGGGCAAGCCATGGGAGAAGGGACTTTTGAGAACCCTATTGTTGGATGGATGAGACTCCGTCAGAGCACTGATTACGAAACTATAGTGAGTTTGGTGAGGTAGAGAATTTTGGAGAGGGGACCCTTGAGCCAAAGAGTGCTCTCCCCTACCAGCTATTGCATTCCTCCATTGTACAACCCCATTGCATCTCGGGGGTCCGCGGGGAAGAAGAGTACCCAAGGAGTAGGCTAGGAGGTTAACCAGTAGGTCATCACATTTGGATCAAGTACATCGTGATTCAACTTCGGAGGTGACCGGCAACAAGGGAAGACAAGTAATGGCAAATCAAGTGGAGTCTTGTCTTCTGGTGAATGGTACATATGTGTTGCAATATTATTTTGTATGATTTCTTTATGGCCTTAGTTAAATATATGTAATTTTATGATATGTTTAGTGAAATGAAATTCAAGCATGTGTTAGATAGTGCTGAATAAATTTGAACTCCCTATGTTTTTCTCTTCTGGTTGTATTTTATTGTGATTTATTTTAAAAATAAAAATAAATATATATAGTATAGAAGTGGTCCTTACACTTGGTATCAGAGCTATGTTGAACCCTTGAGACCCATGGGCCCATGCATGCATGACTAATTTTGTTCAATATCTACTACATTTATAATGTTGCAATTGTTGTTAAAAACCTGAGCAATGATGATTTTTGTTGAGTGCTCATGGCATCTCTCAATTAAGATAATCGGGGTTTAGAGGGATTTATGAAATTCCTCTGTTATTTTCACTGCGTGCATTGTATACCGAAGCACAACTCTCAACACCCCATTCCGTTTGCATTGCAAACACCATTAATCAAAACATTGTATGTAATGTCGTTGGGTGTAATACCCTTCCACGGCATTTCCTCAAACAAATCTTAGGCCTAACTGCAAAATAGCTTGAATTACCATGTTATATTTTCCCTTGAATTTCTCCACAAAAACATGATTGATCAAAACCTAATATTTTCTCAAAACTACCCTATCAATGAACCTTCAAATATAGAGTGGAAATCAAACATCCTCAAAACTGCTGCTAGATTACAATTATGGCAACAATCATAGTACTCATTATCAGATATTATCTCCACTGTCTGAGACATCCACAATTGTATTTTAAAGAATAGATCAACACCCTAACAACTTCTTGACAGGTATCTGTGCTGAAGCGTAGAAGCTTGGTGGAGATATCATTGTTGAATATTTGGCACTGTTCAATCAAACATACCTGTTCGTTTAATGCCAATCTTCCTCGAGAACTATGAAGTTAATTCTTCAAGTCTGCTTAAAGATATTACTCATAATGCCAAAAGGGTACCTCGGGTTGTTTTTATATGTCTTGATTAGGCCAATATTATACTATTGTCTAGGACATAATATTCAACAAATTTCAGAGGAATCAAATAGGTTATTTGAACCCTTAGTTAAGGTCTAATTTGCATAAGATAAAACTTCAAAGATTGTTTATGCAGCAAAATTAAATTTGATGCTTCAAGAAACAATGTTCTTGTCCAAGCTTATGCCTTATGAATTTTCTTCAAAACTGCTGCTTCATAAAAAGACTCAATTATGTTTAAAAAATGTGTATGTAATGGTTACATAATGCGCATAACTTAGATCACTGGATCAGTTCTATTATGACAAATTTAGCTTTTGCAACAAGGTGCGAAGTCCATCTAGAAATCTTGAACGAAATAGGCTTGACTAGTGTATACAAAGAGTCACAACCAATGAAGTTGTCCAAATTGCCTCAAACTTCAAGCATCATGATACTTCTGCTCGAGCTTTCACACTAATAGAATGTGACAACATTAAGGCTTCAAGGATGTGCGAATTCTGAACCAGGTCAAAGGCAACAAAGACTTCAAATATCTATAGCAAAACACCACAAAAGACCCCGAGATCTTTTGAGAAATTAACAATCTGCACACACGACTATTCTAGTCAAGGTTAACTTCATTCTTCAAAAAGGACCAGCAAATCCAATCATCTGTAGTTTCAGACCTTCCTCAATTTGTTCCCTAGCTCCACAGGGTCAAGTTAGTTCAGAGAAAAATCACCCTTTCTAATGTACAAAAGATCTATCTCATGGAGAACTGGAACGAAATTTTTTGTCATGTCCAAAAGAAATAAAAGCAGTGAGACCCTTTTAAACCCAAACACTCAGATCTTGAGACCGGTGCTTAGATATGCGGCACTGCTCTAAATTAGAGCTGGTCCTTACACTTGGTATCCATGATCAAACTGCAACCAATGGTTGGGTCGAATTTGCTTAGGCTCTCGAAGAGATTTTGAAATTTCTGTTGAAAAAAAACACAGACATGATGAAATACTATGCTAAAACTCCACGGAAACCAGACTTATCAACGCAATTGGTGAGGTACTCGAATACGCATGTTTTCAAAGAGCAAGTATAAATTCTGGGTATATAGCTTGAGTTGAGCTGCTTGTTACCATAACCAATACCTTATACCGCCGAAGCATTACTTTTCCAAACTTTACTGTGTGTTCTCTGTGCATATTTAATTCTGAATATCTTCTCTTAGCGCCATGCTCCTTTCGCCAACTTTACAGCGTGTGGTTTCCGGGTTCCTCAAATTGACACGTATAGCCATTTTGCGCCGTATTTCTATTTGTTCTTTAAATAAGAAACAGTGCCCAGATTCGATTTTCTTGGAACGACTTCGAATTTAAATTCTTCGAGGACTCTGCACATTTAAAACTTTGTCGCCTTCTCAATCACAACTGAACAGAAGTTAGGGTGATAAACCTTCATTTGGTGTTCTGTTGGAATTCCAGCCTAAATACTTCAGTGTCAGATATCAATTTGACTGGATAGGAATTGTATTCAGTGAAACAGCATGATGACAAGCTTCCATTAAACTTGTATATCACATCAAAATATGAAGCCTGCGAGCATCATTTTTAACTTTCTCATGTAGCGTGAATTATTCGGCAAATAATTTTGTACATTTCCTAATATGTTTCCAGGGTTTCAATTTGCTGACTTGCTGTCCTGTTTTTCTCATTCTTCAATGTTTTTTTTTATTCAATTTTATGCAACCCATGTAATATGTAATTAAGGGCTCTATTGCAATCTCTAGTACTTTAATTCTATTTGGGCTTTTGCTTCATATTGCTTAGTAAAGTTTTGAACTTGAAGAGTCCATTCTCAAATGGATGGATTTACCCATGGGACTTGAGCATTATTAAGATAGCACGGAACTTAAACTAATAACCACCAATTTGTCAGGAAAGCATGCTACAGAACACTCCTTTGAGGTTGGCTTTTTCTTTGTCTTCCTGTATGTGCCCTGGGATTTTTCAGGCAAGCATGTTGCAGAACACTCCTTTAAGGTTGGCTTTTTCTTTGTCCTCTTGCATGTGCCCTGCGATGCTTTTTAACTTCATTGGGACAATATTCCAAAACTATGGCAATCATTGAAGTGCCTGCTACATGACAAGGACCAACATTTAGTATTAGAATCATGTCTTTTCGTTCACAAGAATAACAAGCTTGGGAGTAAGCAATGTGTGCTTGGACTTGTACAAGCATGCAAGTTGCAATTTTTTTTTGTGATATTGTGTACTGTCATGTTTTGAAGATGATGCCATAAGGCCTCAGATATTTTGATGACTAACTATTTTAGTGTCTTCTTACAACATCCAACACGTGAGTGTCTTATTACAACATTGTTTTGCAGCCAATATACTTGTATAAACTTCTATGCAATAGCGTGTATATTAGTTTTTGTCCAATAATTGAGGAAGCTGAAATCTCCATATATTTTCATGGGCTCACATATTGTCAAATTTAAGTGTAAAGATTAATTTTAATCACATATCACAAAAAAACTTAACTACAAGTTAAACATGGAAGTTAAGTGTTAAAAATTTAGCTTCTATGGAGGTTGGTACTCTTTTGATTAAAGTTTATAGGAATGTTAAGAACTTATAAATGCATAAACATCATAAATAAATTATAGAACCACTCACATTGGTTGTGATTTTTTAATATTATAAGAAAAAATCGTATTAAATTGTGGCAGGTGAACCATGGTTAGAAGAGGTACAAGAAGGAGTGGGGCAACTAAAGGGCACAACATGGCGCCACCACAATAGCCAACTCCTACCAACCCACCTAATGATGGGGAAAACATCTCAACACAAGAACAGATACTAGCTGGAGAAGTGTTGAACTTAATGAGATCATTCCAACACATGTCTGAGGCACTAATAAACCGTTTGGAATGGGAGCATGGAGGACCTGTCATACAAAACGAAGCACCCCAAAACACTACAAGAAATGATGTACATTGAGATTTGGAAAAGGTAAAATTTCCAAAGTTTTGGGGGTCCACATATGGTTAATGTGCGGAGGCATGGTTAGAAAACATGGCTATGTGTTTTACTCTAAGAGATTACACCTCAAACATGAAGGCCAAGATGGGTATATTCCAGCTAAAGGGAAATGCACTACTTTGGTGGAAGACATTATTAACCCAATTGGGGATGGATATATCATAAGTAACTTGGGAGCTATTTGAAGAAAATTTTAGAGAACGTTACCTGTCAGAGGAGTTCCTTGAGAGACAACTAAATGAATTCAATGCATTAAAGCAAGGGAGTCACTTACTACCAGAGTATGAGGCACGTTTCATGGAATTACTCTGTTATGCCCCTCACCTAAACATAGAAAAGCTCAAGGTGAACAAATTTGTGTATGGATTAAATGTTAACATTCGGACCAAGGTTAGAATCTTAATGCCTCGCACCTTGCACGAGGCAGTTCAGCGGGCAATCATTGCAGAGGAGATCATGAGCAGTGAACATAATAAGTCAACAAGGCCCACAGGATCAGGGGTACCAAGTGGAAACAATATGGAACGTAGAAATTTGCATCTTGTGCTCAATCATCAAAGGTGGTCAGGAAGAAATCAAAGAACACCATATAGGCATCCAGCTTAGCATCTGCACAGGGTACCACAACAAACTCGTCAACCACAACCGCACCGGCCTATGCGACAGCACCAAGTCACACCACCTCAACACCGCTCTTCTTTCCAGCAGAGTTCCAGACCAACCCCCGGTTTAGTTGGTAGTAGGAGCCAATCCCCTAAGAGGGGGTGTTGGACTTGTGGAGGTCCTCACTACAAGAGGGATTGCCCTCAAAAGACAGGTAATACCAACTCAACTAAGAATGCAATTACAGTGGGGGATCTGGGGAAGGCTCAACGCATCCATGCAGTGGTGAACAATTGCTAGGTCGAACACTAGCCACTGTGTTGGAAACCTCAGGTAATATTGATGGTATGAGCTTTGTCATTTTAATAGATCAAAGGGCTACTGATTCATTTATTTCTATAAATGCATTATCAATGATTAAACATAAAGCAACTCCACAATATGAATTTAGACATGTACAAATGGCATGCGGTATGAAAAGAAATGTAGGAAAGATGGTAAACGATTGTGAGGTGGACCTGGGTGTTTGTAAGACCAAGGTATCCTTGTACTCTACAATTCTAGGAGTTTATGACGTATTTATAGGAATGGATTGCTTGAAGTGACATGAGGCACTCCTAGACTGCAAAGACAAGATTCTACATTTCACCGACGAGGACTACCAAAGAAAATCATTAAGGGGAAAGAACCGAGGGGTGTCCCTGAGGTTCATCTCCTCCATGAAACTAATGAAATTTAGGCGAAAGGGATGTCAAATGTTCTCGGTGGTAGCTCTAAACGATAAGGGTGACTCTAAACACCTTGATAAACATCCATTCCTTGTTGAATTTAAGGATGTATTTCCCGAAGAACTACCCGGGCTACCCCCAAAAAGGGAAATTGATTTCACCATCGGCCTTAAACTAGGCACTAAGCATATTACAAAGGCACCCTATCGTATGTCGGCTCTAGAGCTAAAGGAATTGCAGATCCAATTAAAGGAATTATTGGAGTTGGGGTTCATACGACCTAGCATATCTCCATAGGGAGCTCCTATGATTTTTGTTAAGAAAAAGGATGGGTCTTGGCGGTTGTGCATTGATTATCGCCAGTTGAATAAAGTGAAAATAAAAAATCAATACCCTTTGCTAAGGATAGATGACTTATTTGATCAAAAGAGGGGGGCGACTATGTTTTCAAAGATAGATCTGAGGTTGGGATATCATCAGTTGAGAATCAAAGAAGAAGATATTTCGAATACAGCCTTTAAAACAAGATTTGGGCATTATGAATTTGTAGTTTTACCCTTTACACTGACAAATGCCCCGGGTGTTTTCATGAGTTTGATGAACAGAATATTTCTGGATTACTTAGACAAGTTTGTACAAGTCTTTATCGATGACATTTTGATCTACTCAAAGACCCTAGAAGAGCATGACGAACACTTGAGGATATTTCTACAATGTCTTAGAGAAAACCAATTATACGAGAAGTTGTCAAAGTGTTCCTTTTACCAAACCAAGATTGATTATCTTGGACACATTATCTCTAGGGATCATATTGCAATAGACCCGATAAAGATCTAAGCCATCATGGAATGTCCAATACCAACCAATGTTCATGAAATACGAAGTTTCATGGGCATGGTAGGGTATTATCATAGATTTGTCGAAGGGTTTTCAAAAATAGCAAACCCCATTACCGAGCTCCAAAGAAAAAACAAGAAATTCATTTGGACTGGAAAATGTGAAGAGGCATTCCAAAGGTTAAAGGTGTTATTAACGACAACACCAATTTTGAATGTGTCGAATATGGAACAAGAACTTTTGGTTTGCACTGATGCCTCCAAGGAAGGGTTGGGTTGTGTGTTGATGCAAGAAGGAAGAGTAATAGCTAATGCATCAAGGAAACTTAGAACCCACGAAGAAAACTACGCAACCCATGATCTAGAAATGGCAGCAATTGTTTATGCACTAAATATTTGGACACACTACCTTCTAGGAAGGAAGTTTGAGCTTAAGACTGACCATTGTGGGTTACAACACATATTCACTCAAGATCACTTAAATGCAAGGCAAAGACGATGGTCTGAGCTAATTAGTGAATATGATTTTGACATCACTTACATCAAAGGAACGGTAAATAGGGTGGTTGATGCTTTAAGTAGGAGGTTGTGGATATTTTCAGTGATTACCTTAAAGACAAATTTGAGGGAGAAACTGCTTGAATTACAAATTAAAGACACCTGGTATCATGAGGCTAGCAAAAGTTTGAGGGAGGATGAAATGAGGGTCCCAAAATATGAAGAATACTCCCTTGATAATGATGGACTACTACGATTTCGAGGAAGGATATATGTACCACCAAATGAAGATATACACCAATTAATCTTAAATGAAGCACATCGCGCAGTATACATGGCACACCCTGGTGTTAAGAAGATGAGTGCGGACGTGAAACCACTCTTCTTTTGGAAAGGGAAGAAGAAGGACATCGTGAACTTGGTAGCAAGATGCTTAGAGTGTCAGCGAGTAAAAGCTGAACACAGGCATCCAGCAGGTTTATTGCAACCCCATGAGATACCAACATCTAAATGGGAAGTTATATCAATGGACTTCATTGTGGGGCTACTAATGACCTCAAGAAGACATGATTCAATATTTGTAGTGGTGGACACGTTGACCAAGAGTGCCCATTTCATACCAGTTAAGACTACATATAAGGCACCAGAAATAGCCAGAGTTTTTATTAATGAGATTATGAGATTGCATGGAGTGCCTAGGAAGATCATATTTGATAGGGGAGCAGTGTTTACAAGAAGATTTTGGACCAGTTTCCAAGAAGCTTTGGGAACCCAATTGAACTTCGGCACTGCTTATCACCCGGAGATAGATGGGTAGACAGAGAGGACTAATCAAATCCTTGAAGACATGCTTCGGATGTATGTGATGGACCAACAAAAGAGATGGGAGGAGCTTTTAAGAGTTGTGGAATTTGCTTACAATAATAGTTATCGGAGTTCCATGCAAGTTAAAAATCCAAAATTTGCTTACTTGCTTACCTTCATAATATGTAGTGTTATCAGATGATATCTCCCTTATTTTGATATAACTACTTTTGGATGTTTGATTCTCCATGGAAGGGAGGGAGAGATTCCATTGATTTTTTTCTAATTTTTTTGAAGTTGCTATTGACATAATAGTGTTGGATCCCTTAAATTACCGACTTCCTTTCTCCCAATTCTCATGTGATCATTTCTCATTGTTCTGTCGATGGGGGAGAGGCATCTTGCTAAGGAAATTGTTTCCATTCTAACACATCATTCATACATGTTTGACCATATTCAAGGGTATAGGATTGATTGGCTTTGGCATCTTCTTGATCATTATGGGCTCTGAGAATATGGAAAAAGGATTTGAAAGGGAAGAAATCCATAAAACTTCTAATTATGGAGAATAAAATGTAGAGATTATTGTTCTTTGGGTTGGTTCCTCTTTGAAGATATTGAATGGTAATTAAGGAGTCTCCAATGATAGTAATTGTCTGATTTGGTTTTTATTTTTCCATTTGAAGTTTGAAGAGGAGACCATACATCTCAGCCAATTTGTTGATCCTTCTCCCCAAACCCCAACAATACTTAAATTCGTGATGTTCTTTGAGGTTGATGAGAATTCCTCCCCCTCCTACCCTCCCGTGGTTTTCTTTTGTAGGTGCCATAGAAAAAGAGAATTTATCCTTTGCAATATTGTTTCCAACTTTCAAATTTAGGGTTCGAGAGGCAGAGCTTCCAGGTCTCCCTAGAATGCACAGGGAAAAGAGATGGAGAAGGGATTGAGCAGATAGAGTCTAAGAATAGATATAGCCAACAACTTTCTATCCTATCCAGAATGGAATATATTTCATTTAGATGGCACCTATTAAATTCAATACAAAAGGAGATGGATTTCATAGCAGTTGTTCTAGGGGGCATGTCATCATTTTTTAAGATATTAGAGTTATGGGATAACCATATTTTCTACCAAATGTATTTTGGAAGGGAACTCCAAATACATTTGAGTTTAGGTTTACCATTGAAAGAGCCTTTGTAATGCTTGTGCCAACTGGAAAAGAAGGTTGATGGGTTTGTAGGCCAAACAAGTCTTTCATAAAGTGAGCCAAGAGTTAATTTCCAAACTTGGGAAGTGAAGGGGCAAGATAATAAGAGATGAGGAATTGATTCAGCCTCGAGTTTACATAATGGACATCTTGATGGATCATAAAATTTTCATTTTTGTAGGTTCTCCGATGTTAAGATATTCTTGTGAGAAAGGAGCCAACAAAATGAGTTCACTTTTGGGATGGCATTGGTGAACCATATTTTCTTCCCAATGGATGAAATGAGAGGATTTTAATATTGAATAATGTTGCTTCATATCCATATTTGAGAGTATAGATAAATGAATTCCAACCCAAATGATCAGAGCTTTGTTGATGCCAAGAAGCACATCCCATAAGGTATTCCTTTAGTTGATCAACGAGAAGGAGGAGGGTTAGGGGTACCATTAAGATTCCACCCAAACCACATCCCCTAACAGTCCCACTTAGAAAGTTGATCCAGGGAAGTTATTCGTTTATTGTCCAAGTATTCTTTGAGAGGGAGGAGGTTGACATGATTTTGTAGTAGAGGTCTATTCATGATAGAATTTGTCCATTTCTATAAATATAGTTTATATGTTTGTCAATGAGATTAATCATAGATGCAATAAGCTTCTAGACAAGCAATTTTCTCCTCCCATGATGAAGGAAACCATTCAGACCCTCATTACCTACCTGAATGTAATTTGCATGAAGAACTTGAACCTGCCATAAATTTGGATTAGCTTTCATTTTCCAAGAAAGATTTTCTCCTAGCACCTTATTCATCAACATTGGGTCATGAATACCCAACCCTCCATCCAACCAAGGAGCTCTAACTATTGCACAATTTATCAGATGAAAAAATTTTATGGGATCTTTGTTTACCTCCCAAAGGAATTTTCGTATGCTTTTCCCATGGTTTGTAGAACGTACTTGGGAGAAATCAGGGCTGAGAACTGATATATAGGAATTGTTGAAAGCACAACCTTGATCAAGATAATTCTCCCTACTAAATTGAGTTATCGGGCCCCCCATGATTCCAATTTGCCTTTTATTTTAGATAGGACTTGATGCCATGCTTGAGTGGATAGAGATTTGAGACAAATGGGAATGATTGAATTTAGTCTTTTGTGATCCATATCAAGTTTATTGAGAAGTTTTTCTGCAATAATCACATCAAAGTTCATTTGCCAACACGTTTCGAACCAGCAAGTGTGGTTCATCGTCAGGATAAGATGAAGAACCAAATCATGGAAACAAGTTAAATAGAGAGACTGACCATTCAACGGCTAGAAAGACTAAAACTGGAATGATGGAGGAATCTCTACATCTCTTAAGGAATGCCAGATCTAACTTCATCTTCGAAACCTACAAGCGTGCCTGTTCAAAATGATGAACCTTAGTCGCAGTGGCCCTTCCATGCAGGGATGTAATTATTGAATCCAAAAAAATCACTTATTTGCTTTCTTATGGTGGTAGAGACGTTCCAAGAATAGATTTGATATTTGGAAGAATTATTCTAACCTCCTAAATATATAATGAAGTTATCGAGCACAACCTTGAATCTTTTAGTTATGGTCACTGAGGCTCCTCCAAGGAGAAAAGTATCATCAAAAAAATGAGTGGTTTACGCTCTTGATGCCAAGGTTAAACCAAAGACCTGGAAAACAAACCATGATGTGTTCATCCTCCAAGTGCCTACTTATAGACTTAGCTACAATGATGTATAATAAAGGGGATAAAGGCATCCTTTCCCTAGACCCCATGAAACTTTGAAAAATCTAGATGCTCTATCATTAACAAGAGGAGCGATCCATGGTGAGCATATGCATAATGAAATCCACTAAATGAACTTAGAGTTGAACCCCATCTTGTCCATAAGATGGAAAAGAAAATTATGCCTGACACGATCGAAAGCATTCACCATGTATAGTTTGATTATCATGCCTTTATCCCCCCTTGATTGACTGGACAAATTGGCTTCCTACATAAGAATAATGTTATCAAAAAAATTCTTGTTGGGGTCAAACCCACCCTGATTTTTTGATATGATTGAGGGGAGCATCTTCTTAAGACTTCTAGTTAGGATCTTAGAGATGACCTTGTATGATACATTGCATAAGGAGATAGGTATGAATCGACTGAAGGAGGAGGAATTACAATCTTTAGGAATGAGGACTATAAATGAGGAATTGATACATCCACCTATGCAGAGCTCCTTTAAAGAGTATCCAATCATTTTGCAGAGGTATCTTTTAATGATGTTCTAGAAATGTTGATAGAAGTGGGTTGAGAATCCATAAGGGCCCGAAGCTTTGTCCAGTTGCAAAGAGAAGACAACTTTGCGGATTTCCTCTTTAGTGGGGAGAGATGTGAGGGTTATCTTTAACTCTTCTGGGATCATATTGGAATTTTCTCTGTCATATAATTCAACTCCAAGGGAAGGGGGGTTGGATTGAGTATACAGATTTTGGAAATCAGAAACTACTTCTTTTATTTGATAGAAATCTGTGATATGGAGATCGTTAACAGAAATCTCTTGAATGGTGTTCTTCCTTCCCTAGTTCTTGTCTTGCTTGTGAAAGAAATTGGTATTCCAGTCTCTAGTTTTTAGCCATATGCTTCTCAACTTTAACCTCCAGAATTCCTCTTCTTCTTTCAAAAGGGTATAATAGTTGTTAAATAGGGCTTTATCTCTTGAAATCGAGTCATGGGAAATAGGGTCATCTTCCCGGGTGGATTCGATCTGTGCTATCTCTTTTTCCAGGGTTTGGATGGATTTGTTTCTATTTGAATGAGTGGTGAAAACCCAAGCTTTGAGATGGGAGTTTAGGCGCTTAACTTTTTTTCTCAAATTTAGATCATGCATCCTTCCACCCATACCAACCAGGAGGAGCATTAGAGGAAATTTGTAGGAATTTACAGGGTAAGTTCCTCAGACAGAAGACCAAAGGACAACGCTCACAAACAGATCACAGATCAATACACTAGTATTCTTGACGTGGTTAAAACCCTCAAAGAGGGAAACAGTCCATGGCCTAAGCCAACGCGGCCACTTCAGGCAATTTATTAATAAAAGAATGAAAATTTACATAAGCTTCTCTCATGAACGGTTACCCTACAAATGACCCTCCATGCTCTTTAAATAGAGATCATGGACCAATCGGGTGTTAAGCCATGGATCAAGTGACGGTAATACTGAGGAGAGAATGAACCGTCGGATCACTACATATCGTGACCATCGGATTGTAAGTTACAAAAGTGCATAGTAAAGACACACACTTTTCCTAACTCTACACTAAACCAAGTTATACTTAACTATTTCCTATGTGTCAGAATATCCTAACGTCCCCCCTTAAGAACGACTTGGGATAGGATTGAACGATGTACAAATATGACACAATAGGAGAAGGAATGAGGCATTAGAGCCTATCCCCCCTTAGCGACAACTTCCTGAACTCCAACCATAAATCGAAGTTTACTAAACTTCGATTTATGGTTGGAGTTCAGGAAGTTGTCGCTAAGGGGGGATAGGCTCTAATGCCTCCTTCCTTCTCCTATTGTGTCATATTTGTACATCGTTCAATCCTATCCCAAGTCGTTCTTAAGGGGGGACGTTAGGATATTCTGACACATAGGAAATAGTTAAGTATAACTTGGTTTAGTGTAGAGTTAGGTAAAGTGTGTTTCTTTACTAGTAAACTTTGCCTCTGTGAGAGCCTTTGTAAATATTTCTGCAACTTAATCATCTGTTGAATAACATTGCACTTCAAGAACATGGTCATGAATGAGTTTTCCGATGAAGTGCATGTGCAGTTCAATGTGTTTGTTGTGCTCATGTTGGATTGTATTTTTACATAGTCGAATGGCACTTTGATTATCACACCAAAGTGTAGTCGGATGTTGCTACTGAAAGCCAAACTCTGGTAGGATCTGACAAAGCCACAAGGCTTCCTTACTAGCTTCTATGGCACCACAATACTCTGCTTCTGTTGAAGAAAGAGAAATGGCACTTTGTTTCTTGCAATCCCATGTAATAGGTCCTGAACCAAGAGTGAACACATAACCTATAGTAGACTTCTGATCATCAGGGTCACCAACCCAATCGGAATCAGTGAAACCAACCAATAGAGGAGATGCTTCTGCACTGTAATGAATCCCAAATTGAACTGCACCTCGAACATAATGAAGTATTCTTTTAGTTGCTTTCTAATGACTTTCATGTGGGTTTTGCATAAACCGAGCAATAAGGCAAACAGCAAAGGAGAGGTCAGGATGAGTATGGGTCAGATACAAAATTTTTCCTACAAGTTGACCGTATAAGGTAGCATCAACTTCAGGGGAAGTACAAGTGACTAAAAGTTTGGCTCCAGACTGAAAGGGAGAAGGGGCTGGCTTACATTCTTCCATGTGAAAATGGCGTAGAATATCACAAGCATACTTGGACTAGGAAAGGGAAATACCTTCCTTGGATTGCAAGACTTGAAGACCAAGAAAATAATGCAAGTTTCGTAAGTCTGTCATTTCAAACTTCTTTTTAAGGTTGGACTTCACATGGTTTATAAGATTGGTATCACTACTAGTAAGGATAAGATCATCAACATAAAGAACAAGAATGATAAGAAACTTGCCCACTTTCTTGGTGTAGACAGTATTGTTAGAATCACACCTAGAAAAGCCAATTATAAAAGAAAGCTCCATTTTAGCATACCAAGTCCAAGGGGCTTGCTTGAGACCATAAAGGGATTTCTTAAGCCGACATACAAGGTTGGAGTCTGTTTGTGTAAAGCCAGTAGGTTGTTCCATATAGATTTCTTCATGCAAGTCCCCATGCAAGAAGGCAGATTTAACATCCATCTGATGGAATTCCCATTTGAAAGAGGCAGCAAGGGAAAGAACAAGGCAGATAGAGTTCATTTTTGCAACAGGGGAGAAGGTTTTAGTATATTCAATGCCTTCAACTTGTGAAAAACCCTTAGCAATAAGACGAGCTTTATGTTTATCAACTTTTCCATTTGGTTCATACTTGGTTCTGTAAACCCATTTGCATCTAACAAGTTTTCGTCCCTTTGGAAGAGGAACAAGATCCCATGTATCATTTGCCAATAATAAACGATATTCTTCATTCATAGTTGCGTCTCAATCTGGATGGCCTGAAGCTTCTGCAAAGGTGTCAGGATCATAATTCACTGAAGCTCGAGCCAGTAAAGAAGAGGCTCTATCGAACTGAGAACGTGTACGTCATTGATCTGTATGATCACCAACAAGAACACCTACT
>APFE030454262.1:33497-47847 GCA_000404065.3 Pinus taeda | reverse complement strand
TGGAATAGATAAGGCTACCATCTTCTTTCTTAACCTTAACACCTTCCAAGAGAAGTCTAAGGGTCTTGAACTTGGATAAAAAATCTTCAATGGAAGAACAATTATTGAGATCCAATGTAAGCAACTCATTTTCGAGTTGTTGGGCTCTAATTTCATTTTTAATTCAAAAACTTTAATGAGTAGTTTCATTGCTTCATTAGGAGTATCAAGTTCTACGATATGGAATCTAAGGTCTGGAGAAATAGACATCCCTATCAACCCACGTGCTTGATATTGCATATTTTCCCATTCGGTTGCTTTATCTTCATCTTGAGATTTGATTTCTTGGCCTGAGGCTATTCTGTAAAGACCTTTACTTCCAAGTAAATCCATAATGTAGGACCACCATTGGAAGTAGTTGGTGCTGTCAAGAATAACTTGGCATGGAATTTCCATTTTAACATAAACTAAAAATATAGATGCTGAAACTAAGTGTTCCAATGGAAAGATCTTGAAAAATTAGGCTGATTCGAAAAAAACAGCTCTGAAAACGGCTTCTGAATGAAGAAGTTATGGCTTTTTGAAGAAAAGTTGTTGAATATGCCAATGAAGTGCGTGAATGTGCGGAAATGAATGATAATGTTATATTTAAAAAAAAATCTCCCCCCTTTCCAAACATAAATATAATTAGCTCACTTTTAAAAAAAATTATGTGACTTACTTTTATAAATAAGTGAAAGACACCTTTACAATGGTACTTTATGAGCTACCCACTAAATTGTAACTTAAATAAAAGATAAAGAGACTTTAGAATTACAAGTGACTCACTTTTTATAATCAGTGAGAACATTTTTACATAAATTAACTTTAAAACATAAGCTATATGTGCTTTTTGAAAAAGTAACTCAACAAAAATAATGACTTGAACCCAAGACCTCTATTCTCATAAAGTAACGTTGGACCAAGTGAGCTAATTTAAAACGTTAGTAATTTTTGGAAAAGATGAAGGACTTTTTTTTCTCTTTTTCTTTTTTTCTTTTTTTCTTTTTTTTTTTAGTCACTAGAGCTTTGGGGTGCAAGCTTACTTGAGAAAGCTCTTTTTTTTCTACAAAACAAAAAACACAAAACCCAATACGGACATACAAAAAAAAAAAAAAAAAAAATTACGCTTGAAGTTAGCTTTAGCCGAAAACTAAATAATTTCTTCAATGTTTCTAATTTTCGAGATCACACTAAGGCGCAACGGAAAAGAGCATATGCATGAGAAAAATCTTTCCTTTTTGTTTCTGGTTTGCCCAGATTGCACAGCGTCACGAGGCAAAGAGCATATGCAGAAATGAAATATGTATATCCGGTAATAAAAAATAGAAAGCTAAATAAACCGAAATAAACAGAGAAAATAACTAAAAACTGCAATAAACGTTGTATACCTCCAGATCTTAAAAATGACGTAGCTAGGGCTACCGGAAACCTTTTCGCGTCAAAAGAAAGGGGTTCCTCACTGGAACATATGCTCCTAACACAATAGAGCAGTCCTCTAGGCCTGAAAGTAGTCAAAAACAATAGATCTAGGAAACGACAGTCAGATGTAGTTCTACCGGCTTCAGATTTGGATCACCAACGGATGCGGCCTTCAAATAGCTCTGATACCATGTAGAAATTTATAGGGTAAGTACCTCAAACAGAACACCAAAGGACAATGCTCACAAACATATCACAAATCAATAGACCAGTATTCTTGGCATGGTTAAAACCCTCAAAGAGGGAAACAGTCCACGGCCTGAGCCAACACGGCCACTTGCGGCAATTTATTAATAAAAGAATGAAAATTTACATAAGCTTCTCTCATGAACGGTTACCCTACAAATGACCCTCCATGTTCTTTAAATAGAGATCATGGACCAATTGGGTGTTAAGCCATGAATCAAGCGTCGGTAATACCAAGGAGAGAATGAATTGTCGGATCACTACATATCATGACCGTCGGATTGTAAGTTACAAAAGTACATAGCAAAAAAACACACTTTACCTAACTCTACACTAGACCAAGTTATACTTAATTATTTCCTACATGTCGGAATATCCTAACGAAATTTGAGGTCTAAAATGGGCCTCCTAAGGAAATTATAAAATAATAGTGGAAATAATAAAATAATATTAGATTACATCATCAAATTTTAGAGGGAAAAAAAGAAAAAAACTACTTTTTCAACTCGTATTTTTAACTTATCTTCCTATGGGTTTACTCAAGTTTTGAGCGGGAACACTCATTAAATGCAGCATTTGATTCCTCATCGAAGGATTGCCCATGTTGCATACTTTCGATGGACCCTTCTATACGAAAAATGAGAAATACATGAAAAGTGTGATTGCAATCACGATTTTTCATGTATTTCTCATTTTTCATGTAGTAGGTTCATCAAAAGTATGCAACATGGGTACTCCTTGGATAAGGAATTAAATTTTGCATCCAACGAGTACTCTTTCTCGAAATTTTGACTAAAACCTTAGGGAGATAAGTTGTAAAAGAAGTTTTATTATTTTATTATTTTTTAATCTTTTTACTTTTTTACCCCAAAAATGGTGAATCATCCCCCATGGTTGACACTGTCATCTTGAATCCTATTGGTTCTTATAAAGTTTATTTTTGTTGTACATTTTTCTTAGGAGGCCCATTTTAGACCTCAAAAGTTCTCTAATGGGGACTACATCTACAAAGTTAGGTCTATGAATTTAATTCAAGTTGTAGAAAAAAAGGGTGGTACTGAAATTAAGAGGAGGGAGGAGGTCTAATTTCATCGGGCGATGATATGAGCCATTCCAAGATAGGATAGAAAATTTAATAGAGAGATTAAACTCTAGAAATGAATCATATACAAGGAATCCATTTAGTCTAGTTGTTATAAGACTAGATCCAACCCTCATGTTTTTCCAGGTATATTTTATTTTAGAGGTTTCATATCAATTAGCTTGGAGTGGTTGATTAAATCCTCCATTTTTTCTTGGAAGGGATCTCTGGAAGGTGCTCCTCCCTTTTTCTCACATCCATGCATGGTGGTATTGAAGTCACCACTATAGATACTATGACATCCAAATTTAGAATCACAAATAGTATGAAGAGAAGTCCAGCATTCCTGTCTTTCTCAAAAGTTGACAGACATATAAACATTTATGATTGCACTTACCTTAATTGATGGAAAATCTGAAAAATATGTGGTCGGCCAGTGAATGGTCTTCATCAAGGAGAAAAGCCGAACTTTGTTGGTGTCCCATAACGTACAAATTCCTCTAGAGGCACCAAGAGCACTTATAGCACAAATGCCACTGTTAGGCCATAATTTGAAGTGGATCAACAACATTTCTTGTTCTTCAAGTTTGGTCTCCTGGAGGAGAACCATAGTAGGTTTTTCTTTTGAAATTAATGACTTGGCTTCTGATCTTTGTTTTTCAGATCCTATCCTTCTGCAATTCCATGATAGAGAAACCATTATTTTTTTTTAGCTTGAGATGCCCCTTTGGGAGGGGCGTGACCGATACATCTTTTATTTCCTTTATTGACCATGTCTCCTTGGTGGGTGATTTTTAGGGTGGGTTGATGACCACGTTCCTTTTCTTTTTTTATTTTCTCAATCCAAAGTTCTTTGTTAGATTTCCTACCAGATCATCAAGTTTGTCAGTCTTTTTGTTTTATCTTCTCCACCTTTGATTTGTCATCTATTGAATTGGGTATGACATATCCTTCATATCCACCACTTGGAGAGAGGAAATTGATCACTTCTTTAGAGGAGTCTCCTTGAGAGTATTCCTAGTGGCAAAAGGAGTGTATCATCTCCCTTGAGCCCTCGTTCAACTAAAGAGCCCGCTTTGTGGGGGGTGTGTTATCACTCAGGTTGTTCCCTGCTTCCTGTAGGGAATACGGCCAAGGTAACCACTAACCAATCTTTTAGTTGCAGGTCCTAGACTACCTGCAACCAGAGAGGGCTCTCTCTTTGTAATTTAGCTTTGTTTTGAAGTGTTTTAGGCTAGTTATGATGAACAGGGTTTGGTTTTAAGTTTGTTGGATCGTGATCTCAGATAGAACTGGGATGCAAGTATATAACTGTTTTTTCCATTGGGCAATGGAGTCACTGAAAGTGTAATTGTTGAAAGAGTTTCTTGGTGAAAAGTTAGTGCCACAGAGCAGGATGGGCAGGCTAGAAACAATTTTCAAATCTGGAAATGATGGAATGAAGTCAGAGAATGAAAGGCAATCAAGAATCTTTCATTATACTGGCAGAGGGAAAGTGTATGAATATTGTGTAGGAGCAATTAAGGATTCCTAAACAGTATTCAAAATGAGAGAACTAGTGCAAACATGGCAGTTAAGAATTCATATTCATGACTAATCCTGAAGAAAACATAATTAATAGCAGAGATTGAACATAAGGTGCATTCAAACAAATCTTATGCTATTCTTCTTCTCTGTTACCAAGGTCATGAAACATAGATGAGATTTACGAGAATAGAGAACATAAAACACAATTTAGTATAATCTATTGTTCCATAGCATGACACAGGAATTCTGTAGCAAGTCCCAGAACATCCAATCCACCTTCAAATCATTCAGACACTGTGAACTTCAACGGCCATTTGTATTAATACAGTCTGATATGTTACAGCGCAGTTCAGAAAGAAGAAATCATCAACCCCTAATACATCTCCTTTACAAGTATATATAGGAGTTTTACAAAATATCCCATAGGGAAATATTTGGACATCAATGTATCCATCTACTCTGACATAATTAATGACTATTTGTGGAAAAATTGCGCAGCAATAACTGAGGAATTAAAAGCTCTTTACTCGTTGTGGCAAATGTCATGTGTGTTGTTGACCTTTTGACTCTGGCAGTCGGTGGGTGACCGCTTCCTTGATATGTTGTGCCATCGTGCTGTCCTGTGTTGCGCTTTTGAATATTAGCGCGAATTTCATGCATTCTTAATTTGAACTTTTTAGTAGCTGAGCCATATAATGCAACTTGCTTATGTGGACAATAAATGAGAAGAGAATCAAAACTACTTTAGAATCTGAAGCAGACTTTGCCACCAACCCTCAGTTGGCAATTGATGTTTCCTCAATTTGTATAATGTTTCATCAGCTTCAGTGTAGGTGTAATAATTCGGCCAAACTGGAAAAAGGTGTCCTATCTCATGCTCTATGTAAAACAAATCCTCCAGTTTGTCATATAAACTCTGCCCTGTGGGAGGGACTGCTTCTTCTGTACTGCTGGATGATGCTGTGATTTGGTTCTGTATGAAGGTACTCAGCCTGTTTGCATATTGTTCCTGTTTTAGTAGCCTTCCAGCACTAGTAACCAGGCTGGGTAAACCTTTGGCTTGCAAATTTGCAAGCCTCTGTCTAAAATCATTTACCTCTATCTGCATCTCTTGGCACTTTCTTTCTATGGTTTGAACAAAATTCCTCATGGTCATCACCTTTTTAATTCTCACAATAGTTTATGTCCTGTTCTGGATGTTCAGTGCTATCATCTGGTCACCAGTACGAGTATTCAAAAAGTGAATCAATCGAGTGGCTTGCTCAGGCTTATCTGCTAGTAATGTTCTGGCTTTATGAGTTTCATGTTGAGCTACACCCATCAATTCTATTTGGTCAAAAATGGTTTGTATTCCTGTCCATTGTTCAGCAAGAGATTGGCCAATTTTATTCCACAAAATTATTTTTATCTCAGTCAGGATTCTATGGAGAGTGAGGTCTTTCTCCAAGGCCTTTATCTTATTTTCCAGGGCCTTTACTTCCCTGGTTTTCTCAGCAACTATCATCTTTGACTTATCATAACTAGCCTCAATCTTGGCTAGCTTTTCTTTGGTTTCATTCATCTCTGCCATTTGCAATTCAAGAGCCTTAATCTCTTTCATCATGGCCTCCATGCTCAAGCTGGCCTCTTGCACTGATGCTACTGTTGGATCTACTGAAGTTGATGCACCTGCTGTTGAAGTTGAACCTGGGGGAGGTGCTGCTGAAGTACTGTTGTTGGAGGAGCTGTAATTATTGGAATTGTTACTATTGGAGCTGTTTGGGATGGTTGAGGGGCTAACTCTGGTTGTTTCCCTCGTTGAGCTTCCTCCAATGCTTTCTTTGTTTCCATTATCCTTTGATTCATCCTCATAAGTAGGCTTACCACATCCTCTACTCCCTGTTGTTGCGCTACTTCTGCAGTTTGAGGATGTATGGTGACCGGCAGCTTCATTTGTTTTCTTAATGCTGCTATGTCTTCCTCCTTTTTTCTAATTAAGGCCTGTGTGCCTTTGGGATCTTTGGGATCATGTCCCGACTCTATGATGATCTCCTCCAAGGATTTTATCCTATTATCTTTGGCCAAGGATGAGGCCTTTTCCAACTCTAACTGGGCAGAAGTATTGTATAGAGAGTTCTGCAATCTGTGGGCCAAAAGAGCCTTGTCTACCAATGTAGAATACACCATTTCTCCCGTCTGCTTATGTAACTCAATCTGTTCTAATGGATGTATATCTTTTGCTAGTACCTCCAGATTGGTTCTGATGTAATCTGCAGTTGAATGTGGCTGCTGTGTAGTAGGTCTGAAGTGACTGAGTGTCATCTTCCCTACTTCCATATCATAGGCTGCCATTAGCCTTTGCTGATTTGTCGAAGCCATTCTCGTTAACTGGTTGTAACGCTGAAACCTTATTGGCTCGTTTCTAGCTTTAATCTCTGTGAATTCCCTTTTGATATCTGAGCCTTTTTGGGTCTGCTGCTTGGAGGATGAAACCTCCCCACCTGGTTGTTTCTCTTGCTCCTGATGAAAGGAGCTGGCCGATGTTTCCAAAATAGGAGGGATCTGTTGTTCAGAAGTCCCCTCACCCCTGATATTTCCAATGGTTTCTTCTGTTATTTCATCCTCGGCATAGGGGTTTAGCCTTTGTCTTTTTTCCCCTTGCTGGTCTGTGGATGTCCCTGTGGGTGTATCATCTGTTCTATCCCTCTTTTTACCTCTTTCCTCATTGTGAGGAGTTTGCAGCACAGGGATTTCAGGTGCTTTTGTTTGTGTTAACGAGCTTTGTTCTTGTCCCTTTTCTGGATTTGAGGATGGCTGCTCCTCCATTGTGCTTTGCTGTTCAGAATGCTCAATTTCTTTGCCCTTTTCTGTTGATGATATAGCCTCCTTAGCTGGCTGCCTTGAAGTAGCAGTTGATGTGCTTGCTCCCACTAGTTGAGGTTGTGTGAAGGTGACCTGTGTAACATAATCCAGGTCAATCCTTTTCTCAATTTCTTTCATGTCTTTCTCTAATTTTTCTTCTTCAGTGAGCTCTTCATCATCTAAGGTGCCCTCTACCCATTCTGGTTGATTGGCATATTGTTCAATGTGGGGGATTGGCTGGTGCACATATCCTGAAAGCCTGTGTTTGATTCTTCTAAGGCTTATAAAGTGTTCAGGGTCATATGGTGCCCAGTAGAAGCTCTGTTTCAACATGAGTTATTGTCCTAGCATGTTGTCTGCATCTTTCTATGCTTCTTCCCTTTTGCTGAAAACAAAGGGACCCAACTGGTGTCTGATTTTACGCTGTGCCTTCTTGTTTTTCCTATGGAAATGGGTCAAGTCTGCATTACTGAATTGCCTGAAATATTCCAAGGCAAAAAGTCTCATAGGGACATATCTTGGCAGCTTATAAGGAGACAACTCACAGCCATAAATTCTGATTACTGTGTGGTTTTGGTAGAAGTACCAATCACCAATGTTGTAGCCTTTAGAAAGATGCAAGATCCTTTGCATTTCAACAGTAAGTCTGGTAAGGAGGAGTCACCATTAATAGGCAAGTAGCTGGGTAAATGAATAGGTCAATAAACTCACAATATGTGTATGGAGAATGGTGGACTTCATGGAAAACTGAGGTCCAATAAACAACAGATCTCCTCTCTCCCTTTGGGTCTAATCTCCTGAGAGGAACCTTGAAACTATCTAGGTGATAGTAGAGCAGCAAGTGGTATATATAAGAAGTGTATTTAAACACTCTTTCTCTCTCCATCATCATGAATTGTTCATGTATCTTGTTTGCTATGAATGTGGCATAGTCATACATGACGGCAGGGGGATGCCCTAGAGTGAATATGGTTAGGAGAAAGTATACAATCTCATCCACAAATTCTCCTGTTTTGCATCCTAAAATGTATGAAATCATGTCCACCATGAGCTTGCTTGTTTCATTAAACGAGGCCTGATGATAGGGAGGAGGATGATCATATTGGCACTGTGGCTCCATAAACAGCTGACTAACTCTTGATATTTCTGCCTTGGAGAGCCTTGCACCCTGATCCAGCAAGAGTTTCATTGTGAGGGGGACCAGAGGCTGAGGAGGCTCAAAGTTCAACATGTCATTTATTGCCTGAGGAGTGATATAGAACAGCACAGACCCATCTGGACTGAGAATTGCCCTCATAGTGGGTTCATAGTGTGCATGGCATAGATGAATGAAATCAGGTAGCACATTGACTTCTAGAAGGTAATAGAGGGGCATACTAGATTGCCAAATCCCTAGAATATCAGTGTTATTTCTGTGATTATGTTTGAATTGGCCCACAGCTTTGAGGTGAGAAGTTAGGCCCATCATATCTTTGATCTGAAAGTCTCTATCTGCTAATGGTAGCCACTCTAAGTCCATGTGTGGAGCATTTAAAGGAGCAATGTTCAAGGCTACTGGAGTCTCCATATCTTATATTGCTGGTATTGATTGCAATGTAGGTGTAAAACAGCAATACGAAGTAGAATAGAGGTTCTGAGGCTACTGACAACAGTATGACAACTGATTTTTTATGTCAAACCAATCTCACTGTATGAAGTTTATAATGAACAATTAATTTACATCACTTAGACTGGGTTTTTCTTGCATAAATTTGCCAAATTACAAGCTCTGTGGACAGAATGCCGAGAAAACAGAATTGAATTCTACCCGAGGGGCTGAGGAAAATGAGAGGCGAGGATTTCCCTTTTGCAAATAGGTTTAGAACAGAGGAAAGAGGGTGCTTTAGACTAGTTCAATTCAACACTTTGAACAATTTCTTGAAGTTTTCTATGGGTGAAAAGGACGCAAAGAGTGTTATAATGGCACGTTTACAGAGGGAAAGAGCGCAAATTTGCAGGTTTATTGTGAATTACCAGCTTAAATGGTGTATACAGGTCAGTGGGCAATCGGTAGGAACTTGTTTGGAAGCAATCACAGGTTCATTCGGCAACTTAAAAATAGAGAAGTATAAAAAACAGGGGTTTCGGGCCAAAATGCGGACAAATACCTGTTTCCAGGGTGCCGAGGGTGTTTAACAGGTACAGGTTGAGCTGCGGAGACGAACTACGGTGTCGAATTTGCAGGTTTGATGGCCAATATAGCTCTGGAAGCAATTCAATAGTGTAAGCACATGCACGTCGTTTGCGGGTGCAAAATAGAAAATGGACGAAAAATGGTCATTTTCACGACTTTTAACCAAATTTTGGAAATCTGGCGCTTTCCTTGGATGACGTCATTATGACGTATTTTTTGTTGGGTAGCGGGTACGGAAGATGATGTGGCGGGTGATGTAGATGATGACATCATCATGACACGGTCACAGGGTGATGACGTCAGCGGGTGACATGGCGCAGGTACAGTGCAGTGGCAGGCGACGTGGCGGCATCGTCATGCAGTGACGTAGGCAAGCGGGGAGGGCGGTAAGCGGTTTGCGTCGGACCGCTTTTGGTACGGGAGTAGTATGTGTCAGGGGCAGCCCGATGCAATAGGAGGTCGACAGTTGTCCCAGTGTATGACGGTGAAACCGTCGACCATCAGGTACTATCGTACTGCTACGAAGGGGCGCCCGATATTCATTAGGGTCGTTAGATCTGGGAGGGTCGATCCTACAGTGGTCGGGCGGGCAAAATGATCGGGGTTTAGCAGAACAGCGCACCCGATAAACGTCAAATTTTCACGGTTGCGGGTGGGTTTTAGACTTTAGGTTAAGGATTAATGTGTTTCAGCGCGGGACTGTGGTTATTCGTTTAACCAAGTATTTAAACGAAATCCATAATAAAATGTATGCGCGGGGTAAGGTATAGTATGGTTATTTATTTAGCCAGAAGTTAAATAAATCCTAAGGGTAACGAACGCGGAGGGGCTAACAATGGGTCCCAAATGGACCTAATGTTTCTCGACTTTTAGTATTTGGCTATAGTTGCCATGGGGAGGAATATTTAGTGTTTTTTGGGGTTTTTATATAGTTTCTTGTATAATAGGGGTAGGGAAAATGATTTAGGGAGCTAGATAATAGGGTTAGATGTTGATATGAGGTCTTTGGAATGAAAAGGAATGGATGCATGCTAAGTTTATAGAATGGAAACTTAAGCATAGGGAAATGAATGAATTGTGGAAAGATTAATTTTACACAAGAAATGTGGCTTCTTTTCACTAAGTCAACTCAAATGTCAACTTGGTTTTTTAACAAGAATGGAGTGAAACTGGACTATTTGGGCAAATCCCAAGGTCCTTGAGGGGATGTTAGTGAATGATTTCTGGGGGAATGAAAGGGGAAATTAGTCATGCTTCCACTATTGCACCATCAAGTCACTGCCTAGTGCCAATGCCATAAATGAGATGAGCCATTCTTGTCAAGATAAGAAGTAATGATAACCTTGTTTCTGCAACCTCAAACTACCTACCCAGCCTGATACACCTAACATTTTTTCTTCCTTTTCATTGGTGCACTTGAACTGGCAAACCCTGATTGTCCCTTTTTCTTTTGACTGCCCTCCTACCTAAATGTACCCTTATCTCTTCCAAGGGCCCAGATTAAGCAGTTGGGCTCCTTAAATTCTCTACCTAGCTAGCCATCTGCCAAGCTTGAACTGTTTGGACAGGTATTCTTTCTCTATTCTACAACAGCAATTTAAACATGGCATGGTCCAGATTGCACTGTTGAGCCATCCATCAAATGTAATAAGCAGCAGTATCTCCACATGGTGAATTTTTTATATAAGATAGCAGTGGCTTTTTGACTGGCAACTATCTTGGTCTTTGGTTTGGGGTTCATTTTCACTACTTTTTCTGACCAATTGATTTTCTTGCCTTTTGATTATTCTTTTAAGGCATACCCTCTTTTCATCTTTTAATCTTCTTTGTCTGCTATACAAAATATGGAACCTCTGCAGCATGCAGGGATGAACATATTTAGCACTTCCACTGTCAATCATGAAAAATGAAACCTATTGGTATAGGAATCTAATAGGGTGGATATGGGACTGGGGATTCTTGATGAGGAATATACCCCTCTTCTATTTCATTGGAAAGATCTCCAAATCTGTTACTATGGATTCCCTGATGTGTTGAGTTGTTGGTTCCTTCTTTTACAGACTGTGATTCGCTTGGACCTTTTTGTGCTTCTTTCCATGTCTATTGGGTCGAAGGGGGTTGTTGTTTGTTCTAACCTTTTCTTCTTTTAGCTTGCAACCAATTGTCCCCAGATTCTCTTTGCTTGTCTTGTTCTTCCTACTTCTTTGGGCAATTCCTGGAAAAGTGGCCATACTAATTAGGGTAATTTTGAGGTCTAAAATGGGCCTCCTAAGGAAATTTTAAAATAATAGTGGAAATAATAAAATAATATTAGCTTACATCATGAAATTTTAGAGGGGAAAAAGAAAACTATTTTTTCAACTCATATTTTCAACTTATCTCCCTATGGGTTTACTCACATTTCAAGCAGAAACACTCTTTGGATTTGGAATATGATTTCTCATCCAAGGAGTACCCATGTTGCATACTTTTGATGGACCCTACTACATGAAAAGCATGATTGCAATCGCGCCTTTTGATGTATTTCTCATTTTTCGTGTCGCAAGGTCTATCGAAAGTATGCAACATGGGTACTCCTTAAATGAGGAAATAATTTTTTCATTCAAGGAGTACTCCTGCTCGAATTTTGAGTAAAACCTTAAGGAAATAAGTTGAAAATACGAGTTATAAAAGTAGTTTTATTATTTTATTATTTTTTAATATTTTTGCTTTTTTACTCCAAAAATGGTGAATCATCCCCCATGGTTGACATGATCATCTTTAATCCTATTGGTTCTTATAAATTTTATTTTGGTTGTACATTTTTCTTAGGAGGCCCATTTTAGACCTCGAAATTCCCCTAATGATCATGGAAACTCTTACACTTGAAAGGAAGTTGATCATAGTCTACTTCTTGAAGATGGGACTAGTTGTCTAGGTGGCCCTTTGTCGAGTTAAACTTCTACACATATTCTGGCACATGAAAAGAGTTTGTCTCTTGGTTCTGCATAGTCTATATATTTCCCCAAGGTGTTTCCTATGTTTCTGAAAGTGGCTTCATTCCAACAGTGCAGGGGGGAATGAAAGTTTTACCCAAACTGGAACTGAGGAGTGGATATCACATTCTGGATTGAAATAGGGATTCTAATGATATCGATAGATTCCTTATGCCCCCATGAAGTAAGGCTCGCTCCTAAATATCAGACCTTGATCTTCTTGTTCTTGAAAAAAAAACGTGAAAAAACCTTTTCCGCGGAAGGAGAAGGAGACCTCCCACTTGATCAAAGGTTTCCAGTTGTTCTGTACCCATTGTCTAACAGATATGGGCGAAGGACATAGTCCCATGAACTGGCCTACCATCCCACAATCTGCAAGTTAGAGGGATCTTTCATGTGCTTGAGGAGATGAAACTATAACAAAAGGGATCTCATCAATACTCTTGATAAATCGAGAGAAAGGGGGTTTTTGTGGCTTTGGACCATTCTCCACCAAAGAGTTGAATGTTGTTTTTTTATCCATGCATGGTTGAGAGGCGGGATTGGCCATTTCTGACTGCCAAGGTGGAGTCCTCTTCGATTGCAACAAAATATCAATCTTTAATCCAACTAACAAGGGTGGAGAAAGATCAAAGAAGAGGTCAGAGGCCTCGCTGGGTAGGTGTAGTCCACTACATATCTATCAGACCCCAAGGTGACTGCTAGAAAAGAACCAATGGCTAGCAACCAAAATTTGAAGTGGTTAGTGATTCAATGAATAGAAGGGCCTACGTGGGGCCACAAGAGCCATCCATAGGTCATTGGAGGTAGAAGGAAAGGGCACTCAAGGCCTCAGGGTTGTAGAGAAAAGTAGAGAGCATAATTTAACTATAAAGTATTAACATTTAGTCATATGCTTTTTTTTCAATTTTATTAAAAATATGTCATTTTTAATAGATTTTTTGTTTGCTAGGTTATGTGAATTGTGAATCCTGAGATGACTAGCACGATAAACCTATGGCTTGAGTAGCTACTACTTAGGGGCATCAAAGCCACCCAAAGATCACACTTGGCCTGAGCCACACCAACCCTTTACACGTCTTGATTTTTTCCCACAGAGTTTTGAAATAGTGACCTTTTCACCACGAAGTGCCTTAAAAGAACACCCTGTCACCATCTGATCTACTTCTCATGGGATGTCATTTTTAACAATATAAAAAATGTTATATATTTCATTTGATTTACATTTATGATGTTTCACCTAATTGTGTATTATTAATTAATTGAAAATGTCATAAATCTTACATACAGTGTAAAATATTTTTTTTAACCATTTTTAAACTTTAGTAAAAGAAATAGCTAACAACTATGGCTCAATAATTCTATTTTCAAACATTTCGGAAAAAATATATATGTTTAAATACTAGTTATAATGAAAAGTATATATATTTTGTTATAGCATCATGTCAAACAAAACATTTCTATGGCCACAATTGAAAATAAAAACAAAATCAAACAAACAATTCTAACATATTTTAATAAATTTTATGTGTAAAAATGGCAATAGTTAATGTCCATTTTCCCAAAATAATGATTACCATAAAAGTTAAAACAACAAAGTAAACCATATTATAGTAAAAAAAACATATTAAAACATATGAATATTTATGTTAATTTAAAATCTCAAAGTTAAAGCATTACAAACATTTATCAATAATTTGTCAAATCTTCAAAAACATCCTAAAATAACTATAATATATAATAGGTTAGCTATGAGGGTCAGCTCAGTTGGTCAAATCCCCATAATTAAAGCACCTCTAATATTGAGAAATCACGAGTTCAATTCTCTCGACACTTCCAGGGTCAAGCTCTGTGGTTGATCCGAAAGGAAGTGATCGTTTTGGGTAGATCTACTTGGTACAGTTATTATGTGGATGTACTGGTCACCAATCTTCGAGGACCGTGAAATGAAAAATATATATATATATATATACAAAGGAACCAATGGAAGAGAACAATGAAGTTAAAAACGAGCTCCAATCATTTGAAGACCGAATGTAAGAAGATGAATATGACACATTATATATA
>APFE030454262.1:0-32863 GCA_000404065.3 Pinus taeda | reverse complement strand
TATATATAATGTGTCATATTCATCTTCTTACATTCGGTCTTCAAATGATTGGAGCTCGTTTTTAACTTCATTGTTCTCTTCCATTGGTTCCTTTATTTCTACAAATGATTCAGAGAAATCAATTCCAACAACACTTCCAATGGTGGTTGAAACTACCTTTTCTCCACATGCAATGCATTAAAATCTCCATTTTAAACCAAACTTCTTGTATTTCATCAAGAAAGTTCTAATAATGTTAAGTATTTACTTAATAAAATTGCACTCTAATAATGTTAAGTATTTACTTAATAAAATTGCATTGTAGTATATCAATTTCAATGAATATGCAATTTATTCCCTTTTATAAGTAGCATGATAAAGTTATACATCACCAAATATAGAAAAATAAGTAATAGTAAGTAAATAAAACAACAAAACCATACATACATTAAAAATTATAAATATTAAAGTATGATGTTTTTTTTCTATGTGGTTCACGGACTTTGAAGATTGGTGACCATTATGTCCATGGAATATTTGTACCAAACAGACCTACCTGAAGAGATCACTTCTTGTCGGCTCAACCATAGAGCCTAAACTCGAGGGTGTTGTGAGAATTGAACATGTGACCTCTCAATAGAAAATTTACTTTAACGATGCGAACTCGACCAATTGAGCTAACCCTCAAGGCTAATTGAAGTATGTTGCTATATATTACATCATATAAATTACCCAAGAACAAATCCATAACCTAGTCTCCTTCACATGAAATCATATATAGAGGATAATTAATCAGAGCATGTGGATTTAAATAATTATTTACATCGATGCTTCTTGAAATTCATTATAGATAAATCTCACCCTGTAAGTGAATGTCATGGACATTCTATACTCATTTTCTATGTTATGATTCCATGTCAATAACTTTGCATTTGTATCTATTAAACCAGAATATATGATATATTTTATTTCAAAAAGAGGACTATTGGATACTTTTGCATCAATCTTCCTTTAGCCTCTACATAATGGTTTCCCCTTATCACATATTATTTGTAGTTAAAATTTGTTAATTGATCAGATTGATTCTTAGTAGGACCCTACATTGAGTCAACAAGAACTGGTTAGTAAAATACATGTATTAAAGTAGATATTAGTTTAATAATGGTAATTAGGTTCGACACCTAGGCATTAATAAAGTTAATTAGAATTTACTTTATTTTATGCTTTTTATTTCTTATTTCACTATATGTGTATTTCGATCTATCCCACATAAATAAAGTGGATTGACCAACTCCATTGTAACCCATATAAGCCTAAGCTTTTGCTTTGTCACTATTCGCTCAATACAAGGAACTCTTTTGAGTTTTTTTTTTTCAATTATGTGCTTGATTTCCATAATATGGTATCAAACCCAATTAAATCCACTGCGTGTGATTTTCTCTTGCATCATATGATGATATGGAGAATCATAAAAGCATGATTAGCTTGATGAGTGTGTGGGAGCGTAAAGACCTAGGGACTATCACCTAACAAAGATGGAGTAAGGGATCACTGTTGTAGCAGATTAAAGAGACAAAAGGGTTTCATTGAAACCATATTTGTATATCTGGAAGTTTTAGTTGTTGATTTATTATTTTTCAACGGATCCAAGGAGAAATTGGTTATTTTGATGATGGTTATTAGCACATTTTATTGTTCTGAGCAGCATCAGGGAAGATCTATATATATCTATAAAAGTTGCAACTGTAAATACATATATATGTATATTATTAAGCTAATTTTGGGCAAATCCATCAAAAATCAACATGTTATTTAGTGGTACATGACCACTATAGTAATTTAGAGCCAATATCCAGGGATTTTACCTCTATGTTGCATTTATAAAGAAGGAAGAGCAAGTATTTTACATTTGTTTCTCTAGTTAATTCAATTCTTTCAAATATTTTTACTTTCATATATAGCTTCATTGTCTAACATCATGCTTAAAGGAAATTAAAAGTTCCCTAAGAAGAACTACAATACGTGGAAGCAACATATGTTGATCATTTTTTAGCATAGGTGTTCATTAAACATCGTTCTTTGAAAATATGAATGACCTATTATTGCAAGTAAATATCAATACAAGTTATCATTTTTGGGATTCAACTGCGTTAAGTAAGTCATTCACGTATGACCATTTCCATGAGAGGTAGTCGTAACTGACTAATTTCTCATGATTTTTGAATAGTTCACTTAGCACTCATTGCATCGGGTGATGCTCACAGGGGTGAAGAAGTGGGATTGAAACTAGTGAAATGTGGAGAACGAATCACATAGCATCAATCATCACTTCCGGGGCTTGCACCCGGTAACCAGGACTTCCCAGGAGGTCACCCATCCCAGAACTCCTCTGGCTCAAGCGCGCTTAACTGTGGAGTTTTTCCACAATCAAGCCCACTTAGCTTGCTACCCCATTTGCAAAACCTTAGCAAGTATTGTGCCTCATGAACCATTCAAGTAGAGATCCCTCGACTCTTTTTGAATTTAAGTATGGGGGTTTACGCAGTGCATTATATTAGATATCATTTTGGGATTCAACTGCGTTAAGTAAGTCATTCACGTATGACCATTTCCATGAGAGGTAGTGGTAACTGACTAATTTCTCATGATTTTTGAATAGTTCACTTAGCACTCATTGCATCGGGTGATGCTCACAAGGGTGAGGAAGTGGGATTGAAACTAGTGAAATGTGGAGAACGAATCACATAGCATCAATCATCACTTCCGGGGCTTGCACCCGGTAACCAGGACTTCCCAGGAGGTCACCCATCCCAGATCTCCTCTGGCTCAAGCGCGCTTAACTGTGGAGTTTTTCCCCACAATCCAGCCCACAATCAATACAAGTTTCATGGCCAATATAAATAAGTCATAATGTCAAGAAGTGTATACTTTGGTAGCAATTTGGAAGCATTTGAAAGATCTGCATGAGACTTCAGACAAAGGTAGAGCCTTCTTTTTGAAGAACATGTTGTTTTTTATTAGAATGAATGAAGGTGCATCCTTACAGGAGCACTTACTCAAGATTATAGGCATTTGAGATTAGTTGGAGGCCAGTGGTTGGAAGATGGAAGAAGAGGACATTGTGGTAATCACAATGAAAATATTACCATATGCATATGAGCACTTGATTGAAACGTTGAACATCACCACTAAAAATGTCGACCTGAATTTTGGAGAGCTTTATAATAGGTTCTCACAACATGAAAATTGGAAGAAATAATTCAGTAGTAACAGCGCGATTCAGGGTTCTAAGCAAGCCCTTGTTGTCAATTTCAAAATCAAATAAAAAGCGATCAAGAACAAAGGCTAGTGTAGCAGTGAAGATGGCATAAAGGGTCTGATGACCATTACTTATCATTATTATGGTAAGGCAAGCCATATTAATAATCACTTCAGAAAGAGTTTGGATGATTAGAAAACGAATTAGGGAGGGCCTCAACAGTAAGCTCATGTCATAGAGTAGATAGAGGAGGATTCAACCTTCCATGCATTCATAGCCACAACACAAGAAAATCATCCTAGGTCATTTGCTTTGTTCATTAGTATAGGGGCATCATGCCATTTCACTAATATGCGGGAATGGTTCACAAAATACAAGACTTGTTCATCCGAGGATTTAGTGACATTCAATGATGGGAAAGGGTATATAGTATTTGGTAAAGAAAATGTTCAAATTTCCTTTGGTACAACTATGTTGATGTTGGACAATCAGATTATAAGGCATTGTCGCCATCTAGATGTCAACTTTAACAATCACTAATGCTACATATTTCATAGGAAGGCAAAGAATATTGTTGCTCTGAGTGTCGAGGGCCACAAGTTGTTTAGACTAGTGGATACTAGATAGGTCAAATATCATGCACTAGCCATTAAGAGTGAATCTAACATCAACACCCTATGGCATCAGAGGTATGGGAACCTCAACTTGACCTACCTCTCTCAATTTACACAAGAAAAATTGGTAAATGGACTTTTGGAAATTCAACACCAGATCCAAGGAATTTGTGAAGATTGTTAGCCAAGGAAGTGACATTTGTTGAGAAATTTAAAGCGGTAATGATTAGAGTGATTTCTCTTTATTTGATAAATGCTTGTGATGTCTTTTTACTTATTGAAGAGTCTCAGTATCGCAACAAGAGCGTTGCAACTCCCAAGGCTACCAACTTTAATTATCAACCTAGGGTTCGAAAAAAAAAATTAAGAGGTATCGGCACTATGTGTGAAGCATACATTATGTCCTTCCTTCATTGTCATGATGTAATGGAGTGAATGTAATGAAATCAAATCCTAAACTATTTGCTGCAAATGAAATGCTTGAAATGGAAACCTTAACCTATCGTAGAAAAGAAAATACAAGGAAAACAAACTTATGCTAATTTCATCAAGCAAATATCATGAACTAAATAGCAATCATTACATTTCAAAGAGTTCAGATCCATTGACAGAGTCCATTGGATGTGTAAATCAATAAAATCATCATTGTATTCCCATTTCATACATTTGTCCATTACCCAAAATTGTTGAGATGTTTTGCATGGGTAAAAAGGAAAGTCCTAAGTGATTTTTATTTCCCCTCAACCATTGATTTAGAGCCTAGGGGTCGTGATTCAATGCTACGAGATGAAAACCAATCTTTTTGAGCATATCTAGACAAGTATATACACGCTGGAAGAGTGATACAAGAAACTACAAGATGCTACAAGAAGTTATAATTCACCGAATGACCAAGAAAATCAAATCCAAATTGGATGGAACAAATTTTTTTCATTGACTAGGATGTCTTAGGTCTCCATTCCAAGTGGAATCACTCAAAAATACCGCGGTTAACCCATGCTAAAAAATAGTAGAAAATTACTAGTCTAAAATCTAGAAATTCGAGAACTATAGAGCTAGTTAATCTATCAAATGCCTAACCTTCTCAAGGGCAAATGTAATGGGGTGAATTTTGTTATTAAAACTCGATTGAAGCTCGTTAACATATTCTAAAAAATAGCAAGAATTTATTGTTATTTTCCACAAGGGACTTCAAGAAATTTAGATTTGGGAATAAGAAAATTAATCTAAGTAGCTCAATGATTACTATGACCTTCCAAAGTTGTTCCGAGGATGAAATGATGCTTTTGATTCTGCAAAATAATTTACTTCAACCATTTAACCCAATCCTACAACAAGAAATCATTAATACTAAATTTAGAAATAGAAAAAGACAAGAACAAGAGATGCATGTGAATAAGAAGTGAAAAGAAGAAAAGTAAATGATACAAAAGAGTTATGAAGCTCCTGGGATGGTCAAGACGAAAGAAAATTAGAGTCTTATGAAGGAGACCAAGATTTAGACACTGAACATGGCACCAATCTTCATTATTTTTGTCAATAAAATTACATCCCTGCAAGAAATAAAAGTGGAGATGCAAAAATACAAGTTTCATCCACATGAAGACTAAGAAAAATCAACCCCTAGAAGCAAATTTGACTTGGGACTTATACAAAATGATTAGGAAGTGTTCCCCATGAAAGGAGAAAGCTTTACCCTCCAAAATCCCTCTAATAGTGGATATGGTTCCCAACACTAGGATCTGCATTAAATGATAGGGAACACATTCCTAGATTTTCTCAATCATTAGAGATCCAGAATTTGTGCAATAATTTCATAATATCTTGTTGATTTATTATCTAATATTGGTCTTCCTTTAGTAGGGATCAGGCCCCTAAATTATCTCCTTCTCCATAATCTGCCCAATATTCTCACAATATTCTACAAAAATAAATAATATTAGGCACAAATATGCAATTATCTATAAACCTTCCTAATGAACATGTTAAAGTTAAAATATGTTATCTAATGCAAAAAGAGAGGTTTAATGCGTTGAAGGATAGTCATATGGGTCTTAATTTATGTCTAATTTGGAGGTCCATCATACCCCCTTGCTGAAAGTGTTGCTCATCCTCTAAGCAACTTAGTGACCTCATTGTGCCTCATTCATGGCCCTGGTGGCCTCCTTAATTTGTTCTATCGTTGTTCAACACTTTCCTCTAGCAACTTGCTGCCTTCTTGTAGAAAATTTCTCCCTTCCTATAGCAAGGCATATTCTTCTTTTAGTTGTTGAGTCATGGCTCCCCTGGTGCTTGGCTTCTTCTGAGAGGTTTGGGGCTCCTTTCTTTTGGATTGGAGGGAGGTTATCTCTTCAGTTTGCTTCTTATTCTCCTTTTATCCTTAGTTTTTTTTCTTTTTTTTTAGGCACTTTATCTTATGTTTCAACATTTTATTTTTATTTGCCACCCTCTTCTTCTTCTGCAGATACATCCCTGACTCTCTCTTTAAGTCCATAAAAGCTTCTCTATCCATGTCAACAACATTTGTCCATGTCTTCTCAAGGTTTGTGCAAGGGAACCCTGCTGCGAACTGTCAATTTCATAGCACTCATCATTTTAGCCAATGGAAAAAGGAGGAGTGCTTCCTGTTCATGAGTGAGGGGAAGAATGGTATGCCAGTCTCAAAACAAGTTTATTCTCCCATCATAAGGCTCATCCTTACAATAAAACTCCACAATTCAATTTTTTTATGGTTCTGATACAGGATGTTTAGTGTAGGAGTTTAAATTCACATAATATTTGTTTGCAAGAGGTGATAGATCAAGTACTTACCCCTTCTTTGAAGACTCCTTCAAATTTCTAGGGTTTTGTGGCCAATAATCCTAAATATAGGTCCCATTGTTTCTTTTGGGACAATCATGTAGTAAGTTCATTGTCCCCTGTAGCAGCCCTATTTTTCCTGTAGTAGCCATGTTTTTCTTGTAGCAACTCCATTTTCTCCTATAGAAAAGTCATTTGTGCCTTGAGATTCTTAGTTATGGTTGCTATATTGGTTGGCCTGCTCACACGTGTCAAAAATTTCTTCCCTTCCATTAAATCCTGCACCCATTTCTCCTAGTGCTCCTTCTCGGCATTTTCAGTTTTTCCTATTTCTGTGTATTTCTTCTCTCCCTGCTGCGAACTGTCAATTTCATAGCACTCATCATTTTAGCCAATGGAAAAAGGAGGAGTGCTTCCTGTTCATGAGTGAGGGGAAGAATGGTATGCCAGTCTCAAAACAAGTTTATTCTCCCATCATAAGGCTCATCCTTACAATAAAACTCCACAATTCAATTTTTTATGGTTCTGATACAGGATGTTTAGTGTAGAAGTTTAAATTCACAGAATATTTGTTTAGGTGATAGATCAAGTACTTACCCCTTCTTTGAAGACTCCTTCAAATTTCTAGGGTTTTGTGGCCAATAATCCTAAATATAGGTCCCATTGTTTCTTTTGGGACAATCATGTAGTAAGTTCATTGTCTCCTGTAGCAGCCCTATTTTTCCTGTAGCAGCCATGTTTTTCTTGTAGCAACTCCATTTTCTCCTATAGAAAAGTCATTTGTGCCTTGAGATTCTTAGTTATGGTTGCTATATTGGTTGGCCTCCTCACACGTGTCAAAAATTTCTTCCCTTCCATTAAATCCTGCACCCATTTCTCCTAGTGCTCCTTCTCGGCATTTTCAGTTTTTCCTGTTTCTGTGTATTTCTTCTCTGCCCTTCATGGTATTTGACTACTGTTGTTGTTATGTGTGTAGGTCCTTTGTTGTTGCCCAAGGTGTTACTGTTGCTAGTGGAGAGTCCCGATTGGAGTGGTAGAATGCCTCCTGAGTTGCTATCACCCCCTCCAATTGATGGAAAAGGGGAAAAAATATGATTATGGCTTGTTGTAATGGTTGCTCGAGCTACTATAGGAGGAGGTTTTCTTCCTGTAGCAATCCTTCCTTCTCTTTCAGGGTCTTCTAAATGTATGGGAGTGATGAGAAATGATGTAGAGGGTTTGGAGGATGATGTTAAGGCTCAAAGGGAGTAGTGTATGTTTGTGAAAATGGAGAAGATGTGCTCTGTGTGTTTTTTCAAGAAATTTCGTGAGTGAGACATGTGTAGGGTTTGTTCTTGAAAAATATTAATTACTTTTTTTCTTATGAAATGGGATGGATGAATGATTGATAGATAGTGGATATGAAGTGGATGGAGGGCTTGGAGTGTTTTGGTGACTTGGCCTTTGAACAAATTTCCTCTTTTAACTAATGTCCCCATTCCTCATAATCATCACCCTTCCTAATTTGGATTTTCCACATTGCATGAGTGAGGGAGTTAGCTGCAATTAACTAGTTGAGGGTGGTTGAGACTACTGACCCATCCTTATATTATAAAACCTCACCTCTCATGCATTGACAACAAATTTCTAATATAATATGCTCAAGAGAAGAGGTCAAGAATATTGCGTACATGTACCTACCCGATGGTTGCTAGAGAGGCATGCGTGTTGCTGCTGAGTTGATGATCGATCCATGGTCCTCTGGAGGTGATAATTTCCTTTGTTTGCTTCTGCACAGGTCTTCATAGCTTGATGATTCTTTGACTAATAAGGTTTATATGTGCAAGTTTCTTTCCAGTTCCCAATCTGCTCCTGGTGGATTTGTTAGATGCCAGACCATATTCTAAACCTTTGTCTTTCAGTTACCTTGAGCAAGCTATCTTAGTCAAATCCTACATTCTTGGAGTGCTAGGCATGGCCGCACTTTTCACAACTATCATACATCCTTTCAACACTTCATATCAGCATTCTTTTCCTCCAAAACCCCTCCGCGAATTTCTTGTAGCATACTTGTTTTTCCCATATCTCCCAAATGGTATATTGGATTCACCTAGAATTTTCTAAGCATGTTTCCATCATCCTTATGCACCTCCCCATAAAAAATTCTTGGTGAATGGATGCACGAATCTCGAGGAAAAATAAAAATTGTTGTAGGTGATGGAGGTCAATTTCTCGAAAACTATGCACTGGAATTTGCTGAAATTGCTTGAGAATGTTACTATCATCCATATGCATCTCCCCTTGAAATAGCTTGGCAAATGGATGCACGATTTTCAAGATATGACAAAGATAAAAAAATAAAATAAAAAATCTCTATGTATTTGTGTTTCCTGTAGCAAAACAAAGTCTTTTTGTAGCATGTTAGGACAGCAAGGAAAATGAGTGGTAAAAGCTTGGGAATGATGAGTGGATGGTGGAAATAGATGAGGGTGATGGATGGGAATGGCCTTGGTCCTTCTAGAGCATCCGAGCAAAGGAGGAGAAAGTCCAAGTTTGACTTCCTTTGACTATGCTTTTGATCAACTTTTCTTTTGGTGGCTAACTTGTTTTTGTTGCTTACAGAGGTTGGAGAGCGCCTGCATTCATGAGAGAAAGATACGTGGAGCAAATATTTTTTATTCTTTTTTTCTTTTTTTCTTCTAGCCCTACTAGCCGCCTCAATGAGGTTTTCAACTAGTAGGTCTACCTAGGCGCTTCAAATGAGGTTTTCAACTATAACCTTTTCTTTTTCTCATTTTTCTCTTTTTTCTCTTTTTCCCAACCCATTGATTGCCTCGTGGACGTTTTCAATCAATGAGCCAAATCCCAGGGGCCTCAAATGAGGTTTTCTCCTGATATTTTATTTTTTCTCTTATTTTCCATATTTTTTTTTCTATCTTTCGATACTTGAAAAACAAAATCTCTTTCAAGTATAAGAATACTTCCAATGGAGCCATGTGCACATCAAAATGACATATAAACTAATGTGTAGGCTTGAAATATATGCTTTGACATGTATCTGAATATGAGAGAACAACTTCTTTGACTGAGATGAGATCAAGAATTGTTGAAGAAGAGTGTGTGGTTGCAACTTACTAATTGTCTGGAGCCATATTTGAATATTGTTTTGATGCCCCTGATCCACTTGTTGATTTGGATCACCTTGGATGTTTTCTTCTTCCATGAAATTCATATCTTCTTATTTTTCCTAATTATTCTCTTAAACACATGGAGGAATTGATGGTAAACATGAGGAAACTTTCTCAATCTCTGATTTTGATGTCTGCTCTTCATCAAGTGCAGCCCATGATTCTTTGGTCTTCTCATTTGAATCTTGTTTTTATAAATGTTGTCCTTCAATGACATTAAGAGAATCTCTTTTTTGCAATTCTTTTCTTGAACTAAGATGAATACCACTGAGATCAAGAGGAGATGTTTGGAATTTTTGTGCCTCAACATTGTAAGTTCGCTGAGCTACTTCCTTGTGTGTGTTTGGAAATGGTAGTACAGGTAGTTGAGTGGGAATGGATCTTTGAGATAGATGTGGTTGGAGTTGTGGTTGTGGTGGAGGTGAATAGTAGGGATAGAATGGATTTGGGTATCGAGGATATTGAGGAAAATATTCAGGATATTGTGGATAAATCTCATAAGTTCCTTGCCAAGATTGGTTTTGGGGTTGAGATGGCCAAGGTTGTCATGGAAAGGGTGTGTTCCAATTACTTTGAGAATTGAGATGGATGTGCATAAGTTTGAAATTGTGAATTAGGCTCTTTTCTCATATCAGGTTGAATTAGGCTGCCATGGTCCTCTTGGAGCTACATAACATAGTTGCATTACCAATCGACTTGCTCCATTGCCCTCTTGGTAAACTTCCTTCAACCTTGGTAATGAGGGGTAATATTTAACATCATGTGATTCTGCATGGACAACACAAATATCAGCATCTTTTTGCTCATTTCGTATTTTTAACATTTCTACTTGTTCACTTAGATTGCTAAGAATTTATGTTTTAAAGTTATCAAGCAAATTTCCAATATTAGTTTCACTTACCGATCTTGATGTTGATTTACTTACTCTTGCCCTTCCTCTTGATAAGTGTTTGCATGTTTCACAAATTTATTCAAATGATAATTGATATACATCACCTCTACTCATGAGATCAAGTAGATCAATCCACTCATCCCTAATTGTTCTAAGTAAGAGAGTTTTTAGTGTTACAGATATTAAATGATGTAATTTTCTCTTCTTAACATTGTACATGAACCTCTCTATTAAATCCTCAAGAATCTCATCTTCTTTTTTATTCGTTCTAAATATTTCTTCTTTAAGATCATGATTTTTTATTTTTATATAAATATCTTTTGCATATCATTCCATAATCTCATTGAATTAGTCCCTAAACTCATGAACTATTTAAGAGCTCTATGCTTCAATGTTGCTAGAAACAATCTCAATTTTTGAGTGTTTAATAAGTAAGCATAAGATCTACAAACAAATTCAAATTCAAAGAGAAAAGGTTTTGGATCTTCTGACCTTAGACCATGAAAGTTTGGAAGAAAAGATGGAGGGATGTTCTTCATGTGCACACTAACATCAGTGTCTTGAATGGGAAATCCAAGAGGATCTTCTTCATTTTCGTCATCTCCATCCATTTCTCCTACCTTCTCTATCACCTCTTCTTATTCTACTTACAAAAATGAATGGTCATGTGGCTCTTATTGCACCACGTGATCAAATTGGAGGGTTGCTATTGGAGAATTTCTTTTTTGAATAAGAATGCTAATGCAAAGCAATTTTTTATTCTTGAAATGAAAGATGTCTAATGCAATTTTTTTTTTTGCAGAAAGTAAAATGAAATGAATCAAATAGGAAACAAAACAATGCATACTTTGACACCTCCCCGGCAACGACGCCAAAAAGTGATGAGCCTCAATATTGCAACAAGAGTGTTGCAACTGCCAAGGCTACCAACTTTAATTATCAACCCGAAGTTCTTACAAACTTAAGAGGTATCGACACTATCTGTGCAACATACATTGTGTCCTTCCTTCGTTGTCACGATGTATTGGAGTGAATGTAATGAAATCAAATCTTAAACTATTTGCAGCATATGAAATGCTTGAAATGGAAACCTTAACCTATTGCAGGAAAGAAAATACAAGGAAAGAAAACCTATTTTAATTGCATCAAGCAAATATCATGAACTAAGTATCAATCATTACATTTCAAAGAGTTCAGACCCATTGACAGAGTTCATTGGATGTGGCAATCGATAAAATCATCATTGTATTCTCATTTCATAAATATGTTCATTAACCCAAATCGCTGAGATGTTTTGCATGCGTAAAAAAGGCAAGTCCTAAGTGGTGTTTATTCCTCTTCAACCATTGATTTATAGCCTAGGGGTCACAATTCAACGCTAAGGGACAAAAACCAATCTTTTTGAGCAAATCTGGGCAAGTATATACACGCTGGAAGAGTGTTGCAGGAAACTACAAGATGCTACAGGAATTTATAATTCATCGGATGACCAAGAAAATCAAATCCAAATTGATGGGACAAATTTTGTTATTGACTAGGATGTCTTAGGTCACGATTCCAAGTGGAATCACTTAAAAATACCCATGCTAACCCATGTTAAAAAATAGCAGAAAATTACTAGTCTAAAATTTAGATATTCAAGAACTAGTGAGCTAGTTAATCTATCAAATGTCTAACCTACTCAAGTGAAAATGCAATGGGGTAAATTTTGTTATTAATTGGAATTTTTTTGTGATCTAATGCAAATGGAATCAACTTGATTGATGCTCGTTAGCATGTTCTCAAAAATAGCAGAAATTTACTGTTATTTGCCACAAGGGACTTCCAGAAATTTAGATTTGGGAATAAGCAAACTAATTTAAGTAGCTCAATGATTACTATTCGGCTTCTTACTTTCGCAAAATGTCCCTCTCAGAGTAGTATGTCTTTCAGCATCTTCGAGAGTATCTTTGAGCCATAGAAGTCATTTCCTTGAGGTATAGGGATCACCAAGAGGTGGATCAATAAGATCCATCAGGCATAGTTTCATCCGTCGGAGGTTCAGCCTATTTTTCGGCAGCATCATCATCCTTCCTTAGGATAGGGAGATCCATGGCTTTCCCAAGGGAAGTATCTTCATCAAAGGTGACATCACGGCTTACTTCCACATCTCTTTGACCAGGAACATAGATTATATATGCCTTTGAATTTTCACTATAGCTGACTAATATATTTTTCTTCCCAGAAGCTTCCAACTTATTTCTTTTCTCTTTAGGCACATGAAAATATATTGAACAACCAAAGATTTTAAAATGAGAAACATCAGGTTTCTTACCAGTGAAGACTTCATTGGGTGTCTTGAAATCCAAAGCTTGATGCAGGCTCCTATTTCGAACATATACCGCAGTGTTGGTAGCTTCGCACCATAAGAAATTTGGTAGACTTTGATCATGGAGCATGGCACGAGTGTCTTCCATGATTGTTCGATTCTTCCTTTCAGCAACTCCCTTCTGCTCGGGAGTGTATGGAACAGTTGTCTGCCTCTTAATGCCAGCCTCTCTACAAAAGTATTCATTTGATTCATATTCGGTTCCATTTTTGGTTCCCAACATCTTGATCTTCTTCCCCGTTTGATTTTCCACCAATGCCTTGAAAGAACAGAACCATTTGAACACTTCATCCTTCCTCTTCAAGAAATAGATCCATGTTTTGTGTGAGAAGTCATCCACAAAGTTTTCATAATATGAGTATCCTCCTAATGAAGTTATAGGCAAGTTATAGGCAAGATACTAGACAGGTCAAAATGGACCAATTGAAGAATATCGATAGTCTTGCTTTCACTAGAAGGGAATGGTCCCTTTGTATGTTTCTAAGCTGCACAACCTTGACAAACACCTTCATGGTTCATGTTAAACTTGGGGCATACTTGTGACCATCTTCCTTACCCCAAGTAAGGCTTTGTAATGTAAGTGGGAAAATTTTCGGTGCCATAATTCACATTGGAAGAGAAGTATCACTCGCCAAAGCTCCCAAAGGATTTCGTTCAACTTGCTAGAGACCATCAACCCTAAATCCAATAGTAAATGCATATTTAGAGTTTCTTTTCCAAATACGTACCTTTCCATCAATGAATTCTACCTTGAAGCCTTTATCTTCCATCATAGAAATAGACACCAATATCTTCTTCAAATCAGGGACATGCAATACTTCTTGTAGATGAATTGTTTGACCTTGATTCAAGAGAAGAGTAACAGTACCTATCCCTTTCACGAGGTAGGTGGCATTATCTTCAAGTATGATCTTTAGATTAGTCTTATTTTCAACCAAATTTGGGAGGGCCTCCATATATCCAGTGAAATGCCTTGAGGCTCCATTATCAATCAACCAATGATCCAAAGTATGTGGAAGAGAGGCAGCATATATAGCAGATATAAGATAAAATTCATCTTGTTTTTCTACAACATTACTTTCATCATACTTGGCATTTATTATCCTTTTGGGAGGTCGACCATTTCCATTTTGAGCAATTGGAGCATTCCTCTTTCCTTTGTTGTTGAACATGTGGTTCCTTTTATTTCCATTGCCTTTGAATATTTTGTTGTTGTCGTCATCATCCCTTCGAGAATTCATCTTGTGAGGGCACACTCTAGCATAGTGGTCGAACATGTTGCAATTATAGCACCTTCCTTTTCTTCTTTGAATCCCTTCTTAGATCCTTGGACCAGCGTTATTCTTCCTTTTTGCATGAGAAGAGAAGGTAGTAGGTTCATTTCCATTGGAGAGCTTATCCCTCTCCATCATCCTTGTCTCCTCTTGAGTGCATCTAACCAATAACTCATCGAAACAAGGTATTATGTCATTATTGAGAATGTTGGTGGTAAATACATCCCATGGTCTTGAAAGACCTCTAAGTGCAATGAGAGTGAGCTCCCTGTCAGCAATAACTTCTCTACTAGATAGTAGGTCATTTTTTATTTGAGTAATTCTCATGAAGTAGGATTAGATAGATTCCCCTTTATCCATCTTGATGTCCTTCAACTTGTTTTTGAGAGAAAGGATTTGATTTGCATTGTTGACTTTGAACTTCCCAACCGGCTTATCATATATTTCTTTAGAAGTTCCCAAAACAGAAATATAGGCAACCAAATACTTTTGAATAGAGTCAATCAAAATTTGTTTTTCTTTGACCTCACCTTTTCTATACTTCGTCTTAGCAACAGTCGGTGCATTTGAAGGAGGCTCCGCCACTTTTCCCTCCACATTGTCCAATACTTCATGCTCCTCCAAAGTCATCTTCCATGCATGATAGTCAGATTTGTCATTGAAATTGTCCTCAGTCTTGAAGTAAGATGTAGAGTCCATGGAGACTTGTCCAATAGTCTTTGTCCAACAGATATCTTAATGATTGATTTTCTCTCTTGCTTGGCCTTTGTCTTCACCTGGGCTCTGATAACATGTTAATTTTAGTTAACAATGGTATGTTCTATCTTTGCACAGTGAATTTAATGTCCTTTTAACAGCCCAATGAAAATTTCCAATTTAGTTTCCAATAGAAATCATATTAACCATAAATCACATTGACAAGAATTGTAGATAGAACATGAACAATAAAATGCAGAAGACAAGCCAAGACAAGAGAACACCAGATCTGATGAATGCCAAGGAAAAACCCCAAGATGGGGAAAAACCTTTGATCAATTCTTCTTATTATTATATCAAATGTTCAATAGAGAGAGTACAATAATACAAAGTCAAAGTCAAAGTCAAAATTAACTTGCCAAATCACTGTCGAAAACAGCTCTGTCAAATTTGCAATTATGCCCTCCGTCAACAACAATGAAATCAGCGCCAACCAGAAAGTCAACAACAGTAAAAGTCTGCTCAAACTTCCCCAAAACAGCTCGGTCAAAAGAGAGAGGAACTCGTCCTCTCTTGCTGGTCAAAGTCAGTGCAAAACAGTGAGCAAATATGCAATCAAATTTCGTCAACCTGAAGTCAACCTTGCAGTTAATGCAAATCAAAGTGCACAAATTACCTCAATTTTTGTGCTAATAAATGCGGCTTGCTAAGATAGAGATTCTCCCAAAAGACGAATACAAAAGCTACCTAGAAAATCAAAGTCAACCCTAGTCAAACTACAGAAAAACTTCATATTTTCGGCCGTATAATTTTTGTCCTCCTTTCTGCCACATGTGTGAGAAAAATCGGTTGCCCAGTAGTTGTACGAACCAATTAGATGAGGAGAGAAAAGGATGTGTGAGTTGATGAGGTGTCAAATGAGGTCGGACGTCACTCTTATTTATACAAGTCGTTGAGGGTCAAAATACATGTCCATTGGGCTTCATGAGCCAACATGATGATGTGGTCGACCTTGACAATTTGCACGTGTGGGCTTCACTTCAAAAACACATTTCTCCTTTTACGATTTGGGTTATCTTTAGGTCGATTTTGGTCCTCTTGAAAAGAGGAATTCAATGCAATAATTATTTCCATCAAATGAGTTGTCCAAAGTGGAATTTGGCCCTAGTTGTCATTTTCTAAATCCTTCTAACATATTCGATATTTCCACATGTGGTGTTCATCTAACCCTATAATAGAAGATTTAGTCTATCTTTGTCCGTTTAAAGCACACTAACTGGTGTTGCAGCAAAATGGTTCGTTGACTAGCCCCATGGCACTCATTGAGTGTTCACCATCATCATGAATGCCTTCCTCTCTTAATTTCAATTACAAGTTCATCAAGATACCGATATAGAGATTTTAACTACCTGTCGCCAAACCACTGCCACTCACATCCCTGATCACATTTAGGAGTGGTGTAGATGGTGAAGCTTATGCAAAGCTCTGAAGCTTAATGACTGATTTTTCATGGATTAGGATTTTAGATCACTCCTTCCTCCCATTGCCAAGGTTGTTGCTTCAACATCCCCCCGAACCAAGGAAGAGGTCATGCAATATGGCTTGATCTATGCCCAGTCAGGGTACTTATACATTGTCATCCTCGATGCTCCTTGCTCCTGCCGAAGTGATCATTCCACACCGACATCATCTCATGCCGTTGACGATGTGATTAGGTTTGTAGCATATCATTCGCCTTCCCCATATCTGATAAGACACATGGGATATGGTTAGCCCAAGGGGGCCTAGTACCTCTTACAAATAAATTATCTTCTCTTGGATCCCTCTCGCACTGCATCACAAGGAGGCACAATTACCTTTTATGCCTATGCCCATCCACATTAGTTTGTGCTTGGGAAAGCATGTACTCCACTTACTTAGCATAATGCAGTGTCAAACCTTTATTATCTGTATCTACAGCCAAATGCTCCATCCCCTCTAGCACCTGCACCTCAACCTCCCATGCCTCAACATGCACCTCCTCAACAGAGTCAAGTGTGTGCCCAACAAAATGTAACCAACCCGCCTAATCTAGAAAAAAAGAACAAGGGGTAGGCTAAGAAACATGCCAAAAATTAGGATAACCAAAGCCAAAAGCCCAATACCAACCTGGGTGACAACTTCGCAATAGGGCAATCAACCCAAGAAAAACATGGTTATTCGAATGAACAAGTCATGTGCCTATTATGGTACATATGGTCATTACACTCATGAGTGCCCCCTCCTTGAAATGCATAGGATATGGGAAAATCAAGAGACTACTAAAAGGGGGAATCAACCTCCTTCTACCATCGTTCAACAACATGTGCAGTGGGTTGTACTTAAAAACTCGTTCCCTAACTAAGGGTACGAGGCCACTGTGGCCAGCATGCTCCTCTCACTCCACCTCCCAACCAACCCGAGAACATAACATATCAAATCTTAATGATGGATTATGCTGACATCGACCACTCCACTTGATCACGTCAACACAATCCTCCCCCTGAGACTCAACCGACACCAACCACAAACCCTATGTTGTCAAATGGAAGCATGTAGATTCCTCAATCAATGGTTGAGGTCCCTCCTAAGATCACAAAGGGTCCATTATGTTGAAATGCTACCACTTACCTTTCACGAGTTGCCCATCATTCTAGCATTGTAGATGAATATGTGCAGTCTCTTATTGCCATGTCAGTGTTGGAAGTCCTCCAAACGTGCCCTTCACAATGCAAGGCTCTACTCTTTGCTTTGGGTATTACGGATCCGTCTGATGATCAAATGATTGTCTTCAATGTTGATAAAGCAAACTCTCCTCGTCTCCCCCCATCCATTGCTTTCCATATCCCTGTATCCATCAAGAATGTCATTGTCCCAGGATGTATCATTGATGAAGAGGTATCCACATATGTGATGTTCGTTTAGGTCTAGAAACAACTCGGATCCCCAAAACCCCAACCATCCACAATCACACTTAGAGCATATGATGGTTGTTACTCAAAACTAGTAGGCTTCTACCAAAATTTCCTTAACAAGTTAGTCGACAAGCAAGTCTTGATCAACATTGTGATTATTGACGCTCCTTTAGACTATAATTTCTTGCTCGAATGTAGCTTCATGTACACCACGAAGGCAGTTTGTTCATTTATCTATCATACCATGAGTTTCCCCCATAATGGGAAGATTGTCATTATCAACCAGTTGACATAGTATGATCTGAACCTTTAGGCTCATCCTAAAAATGTCATTTCCTCAATGGTTGGCAATGAAACATTGCCTTCTTTCATTGATATCAATCTTGGAGTTTACAAATAGTCCTCTTTGCTCTAGGCATGTTATGGCCCACCGCCTGATCTGACTACACCTAGCACCTCTCAGGTATGCATGGTGACCAGGTCTCAAGCTGCTTAGCAGCCTAATCCCTCTTTCCAGCAACAAACTCCTCAACAATATGATGTCACAAATTCAACTAATGTACTTGGAGGTGTTCCCCCTAGTCATTATCCATCCAGTCAAATCCCTTTCTTCTTCCCGCCTCCAAGAGTATTCAACACACTAGTGTTGGCTATGTTGAATTTTCCTAACCTCACATTGAGGATTCTAGTTTGGTACCTAGATCCTCTTGCCAATACCCCTAACAACCATCTTCAACATTATTTAGCTTTGACACCCATCAAACCTATTCCACTTACCCCCTATGTTGCTTCAGTTCCATTGTAACCTCAACAGGAGTATACTCTTGCTAGGCAAGCATCCAGCAAGGGGGACAAATCTAAGAAGAAAGGGACCACTAATAAGACAGTTCTAGCTGCGATTGCTCAACCTTTTGCACCAAAGCCTACACCTACACCACCATGTGCTTTGTGTGATATTCAAGGCCATGCCACCAATAACTATCCCACTCCCCCAGTTAAAGGGTCACATTACCTTGGATGAACTTCAGCCAGACCAAACGGTCCCTGAGGTGTAAGATACTCTACCTAAGTCGTTTAAGAAGAACAAATAATTATGCACAAACCACCCACATGCTTTGTGTGAAACATATGAACATTATTCACATCACTGCCCTCATCTCACATTTTCACAATACCCTCATTGTTCATCGTGAAATGGACGCATGTCGTAGTGGAGCTTCCGCACCTCTACTTATGGCCCTTGGCACCTCTTCTCTGCCAGGGTAAGGAACCAGTCAACCCACCATCGTGATTGGTCCCCCTAATGTAGATATGGCGGAAAATATTGTACATTTACTTGTCATCATCTATGAGATCGACACCTACAGAAACCTTAGGAGCGTTTGAATGTGCACATTCAAAAATACCTTCTATCTCTTATGTCACTTTGGTCTCAACATCAGTGGAACTTCAGTCCACTAGTCACTAGTCTACTTCATTAGATATCGTGCATGTGAACCATGTCTCCCATGATGATGATTCAATAACCCTTCATTGTCGACATCAAGTGGTCCTTCACAGTGTCACATTCTAGTCTTCCACTCTGATGAAGACATTATGGAGTCTATGACCACACCAGATTATCCATGGTATGATATGCATCGTCGTTCCTATTTTCTCCCAAGACAACCAAGTCCATATGACTAATATGTTGTGGAATCAAAAGAGTTTATTCACAGCCAGGTAGATTGGTTCAAGAACCCCATCCCCACCCCATATGCTTTCGAAGAAGGGAATATGACCAATATTTCACCTACCATTAAGGTGAATATCTCTAACAAACCTCGAATCTAGGAATACATCTTGTTGGGGGCAAACTACACTCCTACACTAAGTTATTACACCAGTTGCAAAGCCTTCAAGGGAAAGCCAATGTCTTGCATAAATTCATTCTAGACTACGCCACCATTGCTCATGGGTTTCTTCGTCTCCTTCAGTCTGATATTCCATTTGTATGGGATGACCATGCCCAACAATCCTTCGATGCACTTAAACGTGCCATCACTTATGCTCCTTCGATTAGCCCACCTAAGTTTGGAAAGGCCTTCATCTTCTACATCTTGGCTTCCACCTATGTGATAGTCGAGGTCCTAGTCCAGGAAGATGGTGACAGGACTGAACACTTGATATATTATGTGAGAATGAATCTCAATGGACCCTCAGTGTCTTATTACCATAAGGAGAAGTTGGCCTTAGTTGTTGTGTTCTTTGTCCAAAAACTACATCATTATATCTTGATGTGCACAACCAAGGTTATTACTAATTCCAACCCCATGGCCTTCTTGTTGAGCCAATGCGTCATCAACGAGAAGTACACCAGGTGGATCATTATCCTCCAAGAATTTGACTTGGAATTTGTAATACCCAATAGTAAAAAAGGCTTGCCCCTTACTAAGTTCATTTCTGAATTTCCCACTAATGTGCAAGACTCGCCCTTGAATTATGACCTTCCAAATGAACTCTTATTTGCCATATCATCTAACAAACCCTAGTATGACAACCTCCTCACATATTTGCGAACCCAGAAATTTGTGCCTCATCTAACCCATGATGATCGACAACATATTCATCACCAAGCCCCCCACTACCTTATTATAGGTGATGACCTCTATCGTTGTGGTGTCGATACCATTCTATGTCGTTGTCTCACTCATGTTGAAACTGAGCAAGTGCTTAATGCGTTCCATAGTGGTGTCTGTGGTGGTCCCCTCTCAAGAATGGCCACCGCTCGGAAAATCATGTGTGTCAGCTACTTTTGGCCTTCTTTCTTTAGCAACTACATTGAGACAGTCAAATACTACCCCAATTGTCAAACATTTTCCCTTAAGGCAAGGGCTCCACCTACCCCTTTGCACCCTATTATCATTCATTGGTCCTTTCTGCAAATGGGCCATCGACTTTATGGAGTGTAAACCCACCTCATCCAACGGCCATAAGTACATTATTGTGGTTGTTGATTACTTCACCAAATGGTTTGAGGCCATGCCCACATTCAATAACACTGCAGTAATTGCAGCTCGTTTCTTCTTTAACCATGTCATCACTCAATTTGGGGCTCTGAAACAACTAGTCTCCAAGCATGGCCAACACTTTGAAGATGAAGTTTTGCGGGAGCTAGCTTCACTTTTAGGATTTGAGCAACAATATTTATCGTCTTATTACTCGTAAAGGAATGGACAAGTTGAATTTGTCAACAAGATCCTCAAGATCATGCTTCAATAGATGGTAACTAAGCACAAAACCAATTGGCATTTAATGCCCGTTCCTGCATTATGGACCTATAGAACTTTTGTTAAGACCGCCACTAGTTTCACTCATTTCCATCTCGTCCATGGAGAGGAGGCAATATTAATAATCGAGTGTCAAATTCCCTCCCTTCACCTTGCTATTAATCTCCTCCCAGACACTTTGCCCTTAAAATAGAGGCTCAATATGTTGGTGTGTGATAACAAATACTGTCAACTTGCTTTGCATACCATTGAAGTAGCAAAAAAATAACAAATCCTAGTATGATCGCAAGTTCCACCCTCATGTCTACCATAAAGGTGATCTCGTTCTCCCCTATGATTAAGCCCATGATATACTGGGACATGGAAAGTTCGAACCTTTATGGCGAGGCCCTAACATTGTCAAAAAAGTGTTTGGGTAAGAGGGCCTACATCCTTGATGGTCCTAAAGGAGAGATTCTCCCCAACCCTTATAATGCACTCTCAAGAAATTCTACCCTTAGGAGTTTCCTTAGAATGCATATATTTGTTTATTTTAACATCATGTATGTAGACTTGCATTCTTCATCATCTCATTGGTTGTCTTCTTGCGCCTTTCAAATGGATCTGTCATCCACACCATACATCAATTATGCCAATGGTGTGAGGCGTTACTTTCGAGATCTAGCCTCGACAACTTGGGCCATATTTACCCCTTTGCATTCCTTAGTCCACTCTAGTCAAATCTACCGCCAATAATTAGGTCGAATATGATGTTGTGATAGGTTTGTTAATCGATATTCTTGATCATTGCATCCTTCACCTTCATGTTTGTCTAAACTCCCAACTTCTCATCATGCAATTGAGTGACATTTATCATGTGTGTAATCCTGTCATTTTTAGAAAATATCTTAGTTAAGCTTTTGGCACAATCATTTGAATCAATTTCATTCAATCATGTTCCTAGAGCACAAAATAACTATGTAGATACCATTGTTAATTGCATTCTAGATTTCACATTTATCACATGCATCCATAAGAAGATAAATAATCCATAACAAATGACGAAGACAAAAAACATGCATAATCATATTATGTATCATAATTATCCATACAAGTGTTTGGAATCAACTACTCTAAATACATCCAGCATGCTACAATTATAAGTACAAAACTTGGGGGCACCCTTGCCCCCTATCCTTGATCATCTTTTGATGGAGGATCTTATGCCAAAGGCACCACATTGCCAGCGCATAAGTCTCTGATAACCTGACTGACCATCGTTTCTCGCCTCATAATGGCCTACCACTCAAAGGGTATACTCGTGCACGCATCCATGTACTGGTCCTCCAAGTCGTGCCACCCACGCTTTGTGACACCAGTCAATGCTATATCAAACCTCCTCCCTAAATCCTCCAAAAACTCATCATTATCCCATCTACCCTAAGATGAAGATGCTTCGTACTCCTTGGCCCCATTGTGTTGTTACAGATGTTGCATGCCTCACTGGTGCAATATCTACATTTCACAGGTTTGAATGTCAATACCACATACAAAAGCATTCTAAATTATGATAATCACAACTTAACCATCACAACACTTACTATCTAGACCCCATGCTCGTCCTGGTAGCAGTGATAACTCTGGATCACTTTGAAATTTCATCCCCAAGTAAGGGTGGTCCTTTGTATGTAAGGGGCGTCGGTCCTAATGTGCGAAAAACTACGGTTGGAACACTCTCCTGACCCCTCCTCATCATAACAGTTTCCCCCAGCGCCGCATCTTGGGTTCCTGTGGGCCCCCATCTCAGAGACAAAAATGTGGATGAAATGTAGGAATATTCTCAAACAAGAATGAGCAAAGCATTGTGCCAAAGGCACAATTCCCCATTATCACCCTCCAATAAGAAGTCAATTAGTGTTTGAGCGTCAACAACATCTGGGCCCACCCATAGTAGGTGTCCGCAAGCACACTCTCCACTAAGATCATTTTCCCTCCAGATGCCTTGTGCAGAGCATGGAAACTCAAATCCCAGACCCACTATCCCAAGTCAACAACGCAATATTCCCATTGAAGATTGTGCTAACCAATGCACTATAGGCTTCTTTTTAATCGTGTTTGTAGGGCCTCCTTTGGACCCATTCCTTGTGGTATTTCACATATAAACAAAATCACTTCATTCATTTCATTTCCCTATCATTCAACCAATATTACCTTAGGGACCCCCACACTTCAATAAGTGGATCAACCCATCCATCTTTTGCATTTTCCACCTATCAAGTGTTGGAGCCTTCCTCACATGGGCACTCCAACACCATTACCCATTTGCATTTTGGTGTCCATGTCGTTCAATCCCCTTTGGGTTAGGCGTCTAAGTTTATCTTTATATTAAAGCCAGCACGATCTGCGTTTCTCATTTTCATGACGATAACACATGTTCCCCTAGACTCCCCACTCCTCTAATATCTTAGGTCACCATGAGAGGACCTTGTACCACTTGTACTTAATTAGGTCAGTGGCAACATCATTGAGTCACCATTGTTCAGAGCATTAAAGATGAGTCACCATTTGTCCCATGGAGTCTGTTCAAACCACAATGAGTCATGTTACAGTATGTCAACCCTCCTTGTGTTGTACATGTCCTGTATTGCTAAGATTTGACCTTCATATCTTTGAAAAGCGTTTGTCTGAGTAATTGATCATCCCAAATGGAACTTTTTCAGTCACCCATACCATCCTTACATGTTATGCTCTAACAAGGGAATTTGTAAGCCCACCCATCATACCACTTTATTCCACATTGGTGTTAATTTTTGTTAGTCACATTATAATATTCCTCATGCCTTTGTTGAGGACTCAGCATTGGTAGGCCCTCCCCTATCGACTTCAGCACATCTATTCCAAGGGAGTGGCCTAGAATATAGTGTACCTTGGATCTAGTTTCTTCATTAACAGGTGCCTCAAATCAAGCAAAGGGAAACATCACTGCCCTTTGACTTGGTTGTTTCTCATGTGTTCAACTCCAGATCATTATCACGCGATGAAGAATCATACACTTAATGGTCCAATGCTTCAAGAGATTTTACCAACATTCATTGGGCTAGTGTGAGATGTTCCCAGACATGAGAGTGTTGCCATTCGAGTAGTCCCATACCCGAACTTCAGTGGTTCATGATCCAACCTAAGATGCAGTTCAATAGATTTGACTAGCTCAGTTTATGTCGTTCGCAGAGCCCACCGCATGAGCCCCCATTCAATTGGCTCATTCATATATTTAAAGCTCTTTCATGTTCAGTGGGACTTATCCAATTGTGATCTCCTCCTCTCATCATCATGGAAGATTTGATCCTATGTACCTAGCTCAAAACAGTGATTATATCAATCTTGGCCCTTCTAGGCACATGTATATGGGATTGTGTATTTTATTGTATTATTTTTTGGCCCATTAATGCTAGCTCATTCATGTACTATATATTATTTTTCTCAAACCCACCTTGTTGGGCACATCATTATTCTTTATACTCGGTTATCTCAATGGGTATTGGTATACCTACCCTGCCTCATTGAGATCATGTACATCCACTTGGAGATTCTTGATTGATGAGTGGGATTGCCTCCTCATATTGTTCGAATCCTTGCAACAGTGAATCTCTTCCTCGTGTCTAGTTTAAAAAAAAAAACTACAGTATACTTTAATCACAAGATGTGCTCCTAGCACCCATACATTGGAGGGTAATTTGTTATCACATAAAAAATGATCACATAGCCATAATTAATTAGGTGGATCAAAATATACCACGTAGTATGGGCTTTTACACATTAAAATTCACTTTTACCTTAAGAAATGACCTAAGGAACCACTTCTCTTAAGTTATCTGCGTTAAATAATTTACACACAAGAATAAATCATAAATTCATTAATTTCATGTTATTCTCGTATTTTTACCTATTAAATTGAAAATAATTCAAAATGTTCTCACTCACATTTTCCATTTCCATAAAAATAATTTAATAAACTTTTTATTTATTAATTATTCCTTAATAATTCATATAGTCTCATAGAAATAATTTATTAAATTATTATTTATAAATTATTTCTATCATATTTTACCATTTCAACTAGAAATAACTTAATAAACCCATGTATTTATTAATTATTTCTTATTACTTTACCCATTTTTATTGATTAACATGATAACTCAATATTTTTTGAGTGAGTTATCTAAATAAAAGGTTATTCACCATTTATTTGACATTTTCCTCTCACAAATAATAATAAAATACCAAAAGTGGCTACATCTTGATTTTGTCTAAATAAATATTTTATTATTTGACCTCATCAAATCTACCCTAGCATTTTATTATAAATAAAAGTGTTTTCACTTCTCATTCTACATGGTCATTATCATTGTCAAATTTTTTATCATGTGACGTTTGAGTGTTTTCCAATGGAAACTCACTATTCTTTTTTTATTTTCTTTGTGTTTGTGGATCATTAAACCAACTTTTGGAGAGAGGAAGAAATCATGGTTGCAAGTCGAGGATTCTGAATAACCCTCCCAAGGAGGCCCCTTTAACCATTATGCGGCCTCCTTTAACCATTCTGCAAGGAGCTTCTTCACAAGGGATATTATTTGATAAAAAAGCTTTTATCTTTGGCTAATGAAGTCTTGTAGTTATTATATGTTTTAGATCTATTGTTTATTGCTTTGTTTCTGTTATTTTTATCCTTTTATGCAGATCTAATTACAACATATGAATGATTACTACTTCTGGGGTTTCAAACCCTCATAATTGTTGTTACCCTACTAGACATTGTAGGAAAAGTTCTTTTTTGCTAACCTTTGTGTAAGAAAGCCTATAACAAAGTTGATATAGTGGATGTTGGAGTTTGATGAGGCACTAATGATCTAGGGTCATGTTAATGCAAATTCACAGTTGATCATTGTTCTTTGGAGGTTTGAGACATTGTGATAGCATCTTGTTTTGTTGGAAATAGTGAGACTTCTACAACATACTAGATCTACTCTACAAAATTGCATAACATTGTTGAGCCAAGATATAAAGCTTGATGAGGACATGTGATCCTCTAGTTCACAAGATTGAAGGAAGTGAGGAGGTTGTTATTGGAAAGATTAATTTAGAAGTTAGAGAAGAAGCATGAATTCTAAGGGTGTATGAGATGAGATTAGGGATAGATATGCCCTCACCCTCTACTCCAACACATAGGACACCAAGATGGTTTACTCAAGCATTACAAGATGCAAAGGAACATGTAGGAGTGCCCAAATCATCATGAGGGCAAGTATACACCTAGGGGATATGCTACTCATATTGCACTGGCTACTTTCATTTGTGAGCCTTCCAAAGGTTTTGAAAAGGTGAGTTGTGAAACCTTAAGAAGGGAGTGTGATATTTGGGTCGTTGTTCTGCCAAGGGCCAATGGTTGATTTTGATAGTCTGACAACTTTAATTACATGGCATGTTTGGTTGAGTTGCAACAAGGCCAAGTTGGTGTTTATGAAAAGAGGGAACATTAACATTTGGGGCTGCTCTGAAAGTGTTTACACCATGCTCAAGTGTGCTTAATGTGATGTAGAGTGAATGGTATATGGTGACCCTTTATTGTTATGTTGCAAACATACACAATGGAAATGGTTTGCTCATTGATTGCTAGACCTTGTCTAGATGCATATCTAACACACTTCCTTTGAGCATCAAAGACATAGACAATGTGATTATGTTAAGTTTAGGTATGTTCTATGCTGGAGCAATTTGTTTAAATTTTCACAGTTAGCAATCACATCAGCATTAAGATAAACTGCAGATAGAACATAAATATAAATCGCAGAAGACAAGCCAACGCAAGAGGACACAAGATATGGCGCAAGCCAGGGACAAACCCCACAATGTGTGGGGAAACCCTTTGATCAAATCTTCTTTTATCTTCAAAGTTCGCAGAGAGAGAGACATTACAACAGAAGTCAACACTTTGATTATCTAGATCTACATAGATCATTTCGTATAACGATGAAATCAGTTGAAGACATTCTGCTTCAACTGATTCTCCAAGGTGACTCCTTCACCTATCATCATTCTGCATCTCGTCCATTTGCTGCCCCTGATTGTGTTGCACCATCATGCTGTCTCATGATCTCATCTATCATGCTGCCCATTCATCATGTAGCTCCTTGCTAATGTGCATCATCATCATTACGCTGCCCCTGCTAATGTGCATGATTATCATGCTGCCCCTGCTAATGTGCAGGATTATCATGCTACCCTTGTCATAAGACATATGTCTCTGCCATAGGAACATTCATAACTGCTGCCATACGACTATTCATAACTGAATTCGAATCCACTGTAGTGTAATGCAATGCCAGATATCTCAGGGATCATTAGCGTGCCACTGTAATTCAACAGTCTTGGAGATATTCGAATCATAGACCCTGATCTACGCTGGTCAGATCTGAGAACATCACTGCAGAGACGGCTCCCTTAACTACGGTTCCTTTCATACTTGTGACTGCAGCTAGGTTTCCATGAACAATGTATTACTTCATGAACAACGTATCACTGATTCCATAATCTGCGTGAGAATGACTTCATGAAAAGCGTGTTACTGTTTCCTTAATCTGCGTGAATGAATATTGACTGTGTTGAATTATATTATGGTTCCATACCCATACATATGATAGCGTTCTATTTCTGGACAGCACTAACCTTTGAGAACAACGTATATCATCCAGCGTATTTGTACAACGACATCTATTGACTGCGTTTTAATATTACAGCGGCTACCTTCATATTACTGCGGCTACCTTTGTGACTTGTTTGGACAGTGTATTAGTATTAGGGCTGCATAGCGCTGTAGTTCATTACAGCGTTTAGAGTATGGTAAGATATCCATACTTTGACTGCGGCTACTTCTCATATACCATCTCCATTGTCTGCGGTGTGTTGATGCGTATATATGTCTCCATGAGCTGCGTGTGGGTGTTTCATTGACAATGGGTTAGGGCAGTCCATTGACAACAGATTAGGGCATCACGTTTGGCTGTGAATAGATTTACTGCGGCTAGGGCATCATCTGTACTTAGGCCATCGTATATTCTTAGTGTCTCTCCTCAAAACCCAAAGACATGTGGAGGAGATCACACCAAGAATACACCTCAAAATGATAACAAATCCTCATCTATTTATACCAAAATGAGGATGATGAATAGACACGTCGGTTGGGCTTCTAGAGCCTACATAAGCGCTGGTCGGCTTGATAATAATTATATAAACAAAATAAATTATTCATATCTCCATAAATACTTATCGGAATCGGATGATCTTTGGATCAATCCTACACCTCTCGACGAGAGGGATCCAATAAAAATATCAGCTGCCATAAATAAGCCGATCCACATGGAGTTTGGCCCTAGTTGCCAATTTAACAGATTATTATCTTCATGATGACTTCATGGAGATTGGATTGCTTGCTTGGAGGTGAATTAGCACTATGCATCTTTAGAAGGCCATTATTTCCTAGATAGCATTGGAACACTTGGTTGTTTGCATAGAAGCTTGTATGTGACTTAAGGACATTTTGGTTGAGGAGTGCATATATTAGGTGGGGTGGACTCAAAGGTACACATGGATTAAGAGGTGCATTGGAGCTTTGAAAGCTTTGGTAGGAGTGTTGGACCTTGCTTGAGGAACATTCAACCTTACAACATTTATTGTTGGACCTCCGTGCCTTGACACTTAAACATGTGGACCTATCTTGTGTAAAATCATAATGCTTGTAGTGGGCTAGGTCCACTTTGCATTGTTACCCTTCCTCAACTGTCATATAAATAGAGAAAGGAGAGCCATTTCATCATACTTGCACACGTGTATTCACACTTGCGCGAATGATGCGAGACTATGGTGAACTTGTCTTATTATAATCTTCTTCATGTGTATTTGTTCTTGGTCCTAGGATCTTGAATAATTTCAAGGGAATACTCAGGTTATGTATTTTCCCTAAGGAGGGAGAAAACTAAGGTATGTGAGACTAAGGTTTTGTGGCATTTGGAAACCCTAATGCTACTTGGTATGCTACTATGGAGGAAAAGAGAAGACAACACCTTGTACACTTGGAGAATGTAAGTGTAAAAGTCAAGGATGACCTTGATGATGATGCTAGATTGTAAAATCTTTGATAGTGTCCAACTTTGATTAGGAGTGATTCCTAGCTAGGAGTATTATTAACATGAGGTCACCATTTAGCATTTCATGAAGAGCAAAGTTGAATGTCGCATGGTATTTCAAACTTGATCATAGTAACTATGTATGTTGAAACCAAAGGTGCATAATGTTCAATTCAAGGTTATGGGTCCCAAGTAGATAAAGTTATTGTGGATAATGTTATATTCAAGGTTGAGTCTCAAGTAGATAAAAAAAGGTTATTGATTGACCATAAAAATGGTGAAGCAAAACTAAATAAAATTCAACCTAAGGTTGCGAGCCTCAAGTAGGTGGTTGAAGCTTTTAGATGGTAATATCCAAATATAAAAATATAAATATTAATATAAAAATCATCATTGATAAAAAGAGATTTTGCTATAAACTTTCATTAAATAATAGAAAGAATTCCCTAGTTCAATCAATAGAAGTCAAAGGGGAAGCTAAGACTAACTACAAGCATGGAGATTGGAAAATAGTTGGCTGGATCAATGATGGTTATTCTTAAACTTTATGTTGTAATTTGGTTTAATAATTCAAGACCTTTTGGTAAAGAGAGTAGAAATATTTAACAATTCACAAAAATTTACCACTTTGCCCGCCTAGGAGCTTTCTTTCAGTAAGTCCATAAAAATAATTCCCTAGTTTAATGAATAAGTGCAAAAGGGTAAAGCTAAAACCAACTACCAACTACAGACATGGAGATTGGAAAATAGTTAGCTTGATCAATTATGGTTGTTCTTTAACTTGATGTTATACTTTGGTTTATGAATTCAATACCTTTTCATAGGAAGAAGTAGAAATGTTCTACACTTCACTTGGCTGCCTAGCTAATTTTTGTTTTTTTAGATTTGACCCACATTTTGATAATCCAGTACATGAACCAGAAAGATTTACAAGGCATTCGATCCATAAGGTTAAGATTATAATTTTATGTTTCTGCTTAACATTCCCAGCTCAATACATCTTGCCTTCCTGCTTGGAAATAGAAAGATGCTTAAAAAAGGTCTTCACAATTTAAAGTGTACATCCTATGCACTACATCAGCACACTGTCACTTGATCTCAACATTGGAATGTTTACATTGAACTGGTCATGGTCACCCACTCATATTTTAGCCTTTATCATGTAATGATAATAAAGTATCAAGCTTTTAACTTGTATTTTCAAACACAAGCTCACAATAATATATTTCCTTGACACCCACAAACACTCGGCAAAGGAAACTGATATAACCTGACCCAACAGTGGTATGGTTGTGTCAATTGATATAAGCTGACCCAACAGTGGTATGGTTGTGTCGATTGGGTATAGTTTTAGAGGCTGAAAGGAAAAGTTCTTTCCTCCCCCTTTCAGGTTGAAATCCCACTTTGGGACATGTTTGATATTGTTGAGATGTTGACCTGGCCTTGAGTCTTGAAGAATTTGATTTATCCCAGGTATTATCCTTGGAGGAAAGGGTAAGTGCCCAATGGATTTACCCAGGAAATGATTTAAATGAAAAAAACTTAAAATATAAACTTATAATAAACAAAACCAAAAACAAAACAGTATACAAAGTTCACCATAAAATCACCTAGTAAGCAAGTCAGAAACCAAGCAATTCTTGTGGCTTTTTTACGGCAAGTAGAAAAATTACAATTACTGTAATTATGGCCCTCCTTGAAGTTTGAACAACAGTGACGTTATAGTCGCATCAGGCAAGCGTACAAACACGTTTGAAGTTTGAACAAGTGACCTCATATTTGTGCATCAGGAAAGCAGAGACTCTATACCAAATAAAAGAATTCCCGACTCTTTACAAAGGGCATTCCATAATAAAAACTTGAGAAAAAATATTTGGGACAATAGTTGGAACATCTTCATAACTTTGAATTTGAACAAATTGTTAATTGAAAAATGGAGAGATCGCAACAATTAAAGTTCAACTTAGCAACCAGGGGAACTATATGTTAAATTGGCAACTAGGGCCAAACTCCATGTGGGTCAGCTTATTTATGTCAGCTGATATTTTTATTGGATCCCTCTCGTCGAGAGGTGTAGGATTGATCCAAAGATCATCCGATTCCGATAAGTATTTATGGAGATATGAATTTAAGTTGTTTATATAATTATTATCAAGCCGACCAGCACTTGAGTAGGCTCAGAAGCCCAATAGACGTGTCTACTCATCATCTACGTTTTAGTATAAATTGGTGAGGATTTGAAGTCATTTGAACACACATTCATCATGGGATCTCCTCTCCACGTCTTGGGTTTTTGGAGAAGGAGATACACCAATGAAGGATGCCCTAAATCCAACGCAGATCAAGAAGACTTATACGTTGTTCATAATAGAGACATATGAGACTTATACGCTGTTCATTAGGGAAGAAATCCTAGATGGAGAAGTCTACACGCAGACAAAGGCAATACATATACGCAGGCAATGGATGATACCTTACGCAGAAGATAATCTCGGATTTGTCTGCGTCCTCAGATGGGTATAAGGTGCAGATCTTTGGACAAGTATCTCTGTGTTTCGGATGGGCACCACAGAAATAACATTCCGGCCTCCACACAGAACTCGCATTTCTCTGAAACATTCGGATGGGTATAAGGTTCGAAATCTGCAGTACAGGAGGGCAGAACAGAGCTCGGATGCCTCTACACTTTCATGGGTAATTACAGTCACTGTACCTCGCAAATCTCTGAGATTTCGTTGAAGTATTCCAGTCATCAAGCTCAGGTGATCTTGGTAAAGTCTCGGTAGATATCACAGTGGAAAAGGACTCGGACCTGCCTCCTAGCAGCCTCGGCATATATGTATCTCAGTAAACATTCTAGACGCAGTCACATATTTGGTGATCACTGTCTCAACATATTTAGTCACAGTCTTGGTATATTCGTGATAAAGAGGATCTCTGCGATTGGAAGAACACACGCTGTTCATACTATACGCTGTAATAGAGACCAGTAAACGCTGTAATAAAAAAATGTTAACACATGAGACTTGTTAACGCAGAAAGAAGGATAGTTTATGAAGTCTGCCGAATAGGATCTATAGCCTAGCTGCTTTGCTAGGCTGCAAGCCATAGCAAGCAGCTAAGGCTAATATCAACAGATGCATTGTTGCAGCACGATGAAGCTATGAGAAGGCAGAGGCAGCAGCATGGTGGGCAGCACTATGAGATCATGGGCATGGGCAGTACTATGATACATCAGCATAATGATAATCGTGTTTAGAGAAGCATGGTGCAGTATGCAGTAGTGCATCTAGAGGACCAGATGCAGCACGATGGTAGGTATCAGTTGAAGCAGAATGTCTTCAACTGATCTCATCATTATACGAAATGATCTATGTCAGATCTAGATAAGTCAAAGTGTTGACTTTTGTTGTAAATGTACTCTCTCTCTCTCTCTGCTGAACTTTGAAGATAA